>JBBPBX010015844.1:27668-41196 GCA_038048925.1 Garcialebias charrua
CATGGGCAGCTTGCATGTCTGGAAAGGCACCATTAATGCAGAGAACTATGTTCAGGTTCTAGAACAACATATGCTCCCATCTAGACGTCATCTCTTTCAGGGAAGACCCTGCATTTTTCAACAAGATAATGCCAGACCACATTCTGCAGCAATCACAACATCATGGCTACGTAGGAGAAGGATCCAGGTACTGAAATGTCCAGCCTGCAGTCCAGATCTTTCACCTATAGAGAACATTTGGTGCATCATAAAGAGGAAGGTGTGACAAAGAAGGCCCAAGACGATTGAACAGTTAGAGGCCTGTATTAGACATGAATGGGAGAGCATTCCTATTTCTAAACTTGAGAAACTGGTCTCCTCTGTCCCCAGACGTCTGTTGAGTGTTGTAAGAAGAAGGGGGGATGCCACACAGTGGTAAAAATGGACTTGTCCCAACTTTTTTGGGATTTGTTGACGCCATGAAATTTTGAAACATATTTTTCCCTTAAAATGATACATTCTCTCATCTGTGATTTGTGTTCTATTCTGAATAAAATATTAGATGTTGGCACCTCCACATCATTGCATTCAGTTTTTATTCACAATTTGTTTAGTGTCCCAACTTTTTTGGAATCCGGTTTGCACGTTTATGTGTGATTTCCATTGCATGTAGACTCAAAAATCAACCACAGCTGATGTTGACTGAATGACTTGTGGGACTAAAGCAGAGCATTTCACGACTGAAGGTTTAAAACTAAAGAAAGGGGGAAAACTCCTGACGTTCTGAACAATAATTGACCAAATAATCCTTACACGGGAAGGAGAAACACAACAGGATTCAGCTCCTACAAAATAATCTCTGATGAGGCCACGGCGCCCGACTGCTTTAACGAGCGTTTAATTGCCTCCGGCTCCGTAATCGATTCTTGTAATCACTTCTGAGAGACGCCACTTTGTTTGATCCCTCACCGTTTGCTCCAACATTCAAATGACGTCAAATCAATCTTTTACGTTTCACTCAGTTCGAGTCCCAGTGGTGCAGAAAGCCCTCAAACTTTTAGTACAAGAATGAAAGTGGCTTACACTCTTAAAGGTCCAAATGGTTCAAGTATTTCACTAAATCTCTAGTAAGCGAGGAGCAAAAAAATAAATCTGCCCGGACTATTTTACAAACTGCACTCTTGTGCAGTTTGTAAAATAGTCACAATTTGTTGATTTGTGTGAAATGCTGTTTTTTTGTCCTCCGTTAAAAGGTAAAAAGCCGGCGATGATTTTTTTGTTTGTCTGTCAGCAAAGTATCTGAACATGTTTCAATGAAGCTGTCAGAAACTAATCACCTAGTGTACTTCTAAAACTGATTAGCTTTGAAATCAACCCAATTCAAGATGGCCGCCACAACCAGCTAAGAAAACACACAGACGGCGACAGCCCTGTCAGTTTAACAGAGGCCGAGCTAAACGTTGGCGTGGTGGAGTGGACTCTCCTGTGACTCGTCCTCCAAGCTTTACATATTTTCTAACACCTTTACGTAAAAACGTTGGCACTAATGATGAAGTGAAGCATATTTGTCTGTTAACAAAATATCTCACAAACAACGGGAAAGTGTTTGGAAGCTGATGTTTTAAAAAGTTTTATACACGACGGCTGACTGAAACCTATTTTTCTCCCTCACTTCTGCTTTTTATTGTCGGCACGGTGAGGCAGTTGGTGAAGCTGCTGCCTCTCAGCCAGAAGGTTGCTGGTTCAAATCCCGGCTCGGGACCTTTCTGGGTGGAGTCTGCATGTTCTCTCCGTGCATGCGTGGGTTTTCTCAGAGTACTCCGGTTTCCTCCCACAGACCAAAAACATGCATGTTAGTCGTCTTGTTTGTCTCTCTGTGTCCCTGTGATGGACTGGAGACCTGTCCAGGGTGTCCCCTAACACAGTGATGGCTGGACATGGGCATCAGTGACCCCTCATGACCCCCCCAAAAAAGAAGCAGGTAAAGATAATGGATGGACTTCTGCTTTTTGTAATAACTTTCACTTTCTGCTTTTTTAAAGCATAAAAAAAAAAACTCTCCGGTAAATGTTTAAACATCAAACATTTACCGTAGTCTCAGTTAAGATTAACAATTTATTTAAAGTTAATCCTCTCAATGTGTTTTTTATAGTTAGGTAGCAGGTTCTCAAAGCCACACACTTTGCGCGCACGCGCACACACACACACACACACATACACACGCACACATTCCATTGAAGCCATTGTGAACTTGTGGTCAAAGTGACAAAATGTGCTGTCCATATACAGAAGTTCAAACGTAATGCAATGACTTTTCTTAAACTAGGTGGTGTAGGTAAATAAATAGTTCCCGACACGGAATTCAAACAATAATCCATCGCGAGAGGTGTCTTAAAGCCAAGGAACCAGGCTCTTCTCTTCTTCTGATCCAGAATGTGACGATGCAAGAGAAGATGCTCCTCAGCTCACGGCTTCACAAAGACCAAGTGTCGTAGTTGCTTCATCGGTACAGAAATACTCCATGAGAGACAGTTTTGAAGTTAGGTGTGAACAGAAGTAATGACCTGTTTGTACTTCAGACACTTCTCTGTTCCTGGTAAACTAAATATAACTTTCATGTCTGGTGAAGAAAAAAAGTTTTTCGTTTTTTTAACCGTCCGTTAGAACAAAGTTTGACCAAAAATTCAGAATAATTGCTTTGCTACTTTAAGATGCTTTAATTAATAGTATAATATACTGATTACAACATAC
This sequence comes from Garcialebias charrua, assembly GCA_038048925.1. Taxonomy (NCBI): domain Eukaryota; kingdom Metazoa; phylum Chordata; class Actinopteri; order Cyprinodontiformes; family Rivulidae; genus Garcialebias; species Garcialebias charrua. The sequence continues at coordinate 30,399 of JBBPBX010015844.1, forward strand.
TGTCATGAAAAGCAGGAGAAAATGTACTATCTCTATCTCTTGTTTGTTTGTCTGTTAGTAAAATATCTAATCTTTTTGGAGTTAACTTGACTCAAGATGGCTGCCACAGCTAATCAACCTTAGCAAACAACAAATGGCTGAAAGTCACTTTTACAGATGTTAAAATAAAATTTGGGGTTGTAGTAGCTGATAGTCATCCACAATACAATTCATTTATACAGCGCCAAGTCACAGCAGGTCGTCTCAGGGCACTGAACAGAAACATTCATAAAAATAAATAAACTTTATTTATGTGAGGAACAGACTGCTTTGAGTTTAACTTCATCGCAGACTCTCATCTTAAGCAAGCATGAAGGCGACAGTGGAAAGGAAAACTCCCTCATGAGTCAAGTCAACTTTATTTATAGAGCACAATCAGCACATTTAAAACAGAAACTGTTATCAAAGTGCTCAACAACAACACTGGGAGTAAAAATTAATTAAAAAGTACAAAACACTAATGATAATACTGAAGAATTAAAAAAATAATTTAAAACATAGGAGCACACAAAAACAAACAATAAATCAACTCACACTGTGAGAAATGTCTGCGAGAACAGATGTGTTTTTAGCAGAGATTTGAAGTGAGGAAGGGAGGTGGTCTGTCTAATGTTGGGGGGCAGGTTGTTCCAGAGTTTGGGGACCATGACTGAAAATGCCCAATCTCCTCTGAGCTTCAGTTTTGTTTTAGGAACAGCCAAAAGCAGCTGATAAGATGATCTCAGGGCCTAGGAGGGAACGTATGGTTCCAGTAGCTTGGAGAGATAAAGGTGTGCAAGGCATTTGAAGGTCAACAGAAGAATTTTAAAGACTATTCTAGTCCGCACAGGGAGCCAGTAAAGGGAGGACAGAACTGGTGTGATGTGTTCAGATCTACGAGCAGCAGCATTCTGAACGAGCTGGAGACATGAGATGGAGGCCTGGCTGACCCCAACAGAGTGCATTGCAATAGTCCAAATGGGTCATGATAAAGGCATGGACTAGTTTCTCAAAGTCGGGTCTGGACAACACTGGCTTGAGCTTAGCTACCTGTCTTAAATGGAAGAAGCTTTTCTGCAGAACAGATTTGTTTGTCAAACTTGAAATCAGTCTAAAATCATCCCGAGATTTTTACCAGACTGCTTAAGATATGGCTGAAGAGAGTCCAGGTTGACAGGATCAGAGGCGGTGGTTGAGCTAGGGCTAAAGACTGTCTTCAGTCTTCTTATCATTAAAACTTGAGAAATTTGACGCCATCCAGGCCTTAATTTTGTCCAGACATTTTAACAGAGGGCGAATGGAGCAAACACTTGCTGGTTTCACAGGCAGTTATCTGACAATCATCAGCATAACAATGGAATGAAAGAACATGTTTCTTCAGGATGGACCCCAGTGGGAGCAAATAGTGAGAACTGAAGGGGTCCAAGAATCGAACCCTGTGGGACCTTGCAAGAAAGAGGCAATGAGGCGGATAGATACATTATTACCAACCTTGACACCTGCCACTCAGGTATGAGCGGAACCATTCTAAGGCAGTATCTGTAATCCCAACCCACTGTTCCAGCCGTGATATAAGGATACTGTGGTTAACAGTATCAAAAGCAGCAGTAAGGTGGGTCCATGACTTGGGACCCGAAGGACGCGGGTTCGCGCCCCGGCCACTACACACCTTGGGGTGTCTATGAGTGCACACCTAATTCTCCAGCTCCCCGGGCGCTTTCTATGGCTGCTCACTGCACCACCTGGTGGTGGTTGGGTTAAATGCAGAGACGAATTTCGTCTGTGTATGGGAAACATACACAGATGACAGAAAAGGACATTATTATTATTATTATTATTAATAAATTGACCAGGATCATTTGATACCATCGTTACAAACCCTCAAACTATTTTAGACAGGATTTTGGACACAGGAAGGGAAGTTTCGAGATTGGTCTGAAATTAGAGGAAGTCAAAGGATCAAGTCCAGGTTTCTGAATTAACAGATTAACTACTGCATGTTTGAAAACATCGGGGACCACACTTGTCACAATACTACTATTTATAATAGTAAGAACAGCGGGTCCAATCGTGGGTAGAACTTGTTAAAAAAATTACGAATGGTGTCAGCAGGGGAACCGGAGGGTTGTGAAATGGGTTCAAACTGTTTGAAGACAGCTGAGTAAGGGACAAAGACAGAGGGGTCAGTTGTGGACTGGGGGATGGATGACCTAATCAACTCCACCTTATCAGCAAAGTATCTGGTAAAGTCGTTGCAGATGTCAACAGAAGCCTCCATGCTAGCAGACCGAGGCATGTTTAAAATGGAATTTACGGTATTATGAGGAAGAAACCTTTAGCAGAACCAGCCTCAGGACAAGCGGCCATCTGCTTGGACCAGCTGGGTTTGGGAGGAACAGATACACAATGGCAGGTCAAGAATTGCATGTTAAGATAGAAATAGTTAGCCTGGTTAAAACCAGACCCTTGTCCTTCACTTCGCTTCGTACTAGGGTCTGGACTTTCTGTTATAGGGAAACGATTCTTGCTGGAGGCGTGGCCTCTGCTGATGGCTGCTCCCCCGTGGTCTGCTGAACTTAACTTCAGCTCCGCCTCCTGCTGAATTGTCTCTCGCTGCCGGCTGCCGCGCTGCATATTCTGTGTTTATATGTTAATAAAACGTCCTAATAAAATAAAATAAAACCATGGATCGCTGGTCCAACACACCAGAAGACCAGGAAATCTGATGGGACTCGGGCAGCAACGTAAAACCTGACTTTAATTCTCTCGTGACAACCTCAGTCATTTCCTTGTTCATTTCACTCAGCGGAGGGAGAGGAGGATGAGGAGGAGGAGGGAGCGATGATCACTTACTTTTGGCAAAAAAAAAAAGAAAAGAAAACTCCAGATAAGGGATTAAGAAGGGGAAATTAATAAATTTGTGTCACATATAAAACAGTCCTGCATCGCTTTGAATGAGAACATGCGAATGCTCGTTGGCTGCGTTGCTCCCCCGTGGTCTTCTGAACTTGACTTCAGCTCCGCCTCCTGCAGCTTTTTCTCTCGCTGCATATTCTGTGTTTATATGTTAATAAAACGTTCCAAAAAATGAAATAAAATCATGGATCGCTGGTCCAGCACACCAGAAGACCAGAAAATCTGCAGGGACTCGGGCAGCAACGTAAAACCCGATTTTAATTCTCTCGTGACAACCTGAGGCATTTCCTCATAGCGGAGGGAGAGGAGGGGAGGAGGGAGCGATCACTGGACTTTTGGCCAAAAAAACAAAAGAAAACTCCAGATAAGGGATTAAGAAGGGGAAATTAATACATTTGTGTCACATATAAAACAGTCCTGCATCGCTTTGAATGAGAACATGCGAATGCTCGCTGGCTGCGCTGGGACAGGTGGGGGCGTGGGTTAGGGGCCAAAAACTCCGCCCCTTCTGTTCTCTGATTGGTCCGGTCAAAAATCTACCGGAGAAATCATTGTCTATGGAGAGAAGTCCCAGACTGTGCAGTGAAGGGAAATGAGAATTGAGCGGAGCTGTGCAGGAAGGCGAGGGCCAGGCTAAGAAATAGTATCAAATGAAAACAATTAAATTTTAACAATTCATTTAAGGAAATTAGGTCAATTTGTCCTCTAGTAGTCTTAAGTCTATAGCAGCATAACAAGCCAAACCTACCGGTATAGGAATTATCAAAAAATAATCTTAAGCTTAAAACAGGACAATGTGTCAGCCTCACAGACAGAAACTGGAAGTTGGTTCCACAAGAGAGGAGCCTGATAACGGAAAGAGCTTCCTCCCATTCTGCGTTTGAGGAACTGCAAGTAAGCCGGCAGTCTGAGAGCGAACTGCTCTGTTGGGAAAATATGGAACAATAAGATCTCAAATGTAAGATGGAGCTAGGTTGTTGAGGGCTTTGTACGTTAGATTTTCGATTCAACGCACAACACACTGAATTTTAGCAGATCATCTCAAACTGTACTGCCATTTTGTTTGTAGTCGCTAATGTCACTCAGCTGTGGCGGCCATCTTGAATGAGGTTTACTCTAAAAAGTTATCAGTTGAAGGTGCACACGCAGTGAATGCTTTGATAGTTTTATTAAAATTTGTTCACAAGATAGATACTTTGATAATAGACAAATGAAATGCACGCTAGATTGCCTCTCGTCTATTTAGTTTAATAAAATTGAACAAATTTGAGCAAATTTATTCAGATTTTTGTCAAACTATTTAGTCAGCTATAAATGTTACAATGACGTTGATCTCACGCTTACATCCTAATATTTTGGCATCAAAATAACTATTTTGCCTTTTTTTTTTTTTTACCATTTCAGCAATGCATACAATAACTTTAGTTGATAGTACAGTATTAGCATTTTAGGTTTAACCTTTCAGACACAAAAAACAACCGGTTAATTTTTGATGGAACTAAAAAGAAGTAAAATGAACCGTTATAAAAATATTTACCTTGTATGATGACAAATAGCATTATGTTACTTACTTTTCCAAACTTGAAGCACTGGAGGTACAGCAGCCCCTCCTTGTAGATCACATCCATGGTCTGTCCCTTCGATCAGAAGTGATCACACCAGCACAGAAGCTGCAGCTTTGTGTCAGACTTGTACTACGGAGTTGAAAACTAGATCCCCTGCGCCACCACAGCATTGTTTCCATGACGTCCTCTGAGCTTTTTTCCCCCCCTTCATATCATTATCTGTGAGGGGAAATAAAGTCACCATCTGTACCTTGACTATTTCAAAAGAAAGGACACTAAAGTCGTGTGTTGCTATTTTCTTGAGTCAGACTTCCCTTTGTAGAGTTTTGCAACTTCCTCATAGAGAAAAACAAGTACGCATTTCTATTTTTCACACCACAGCTGAGACCAAACACAAATAACAAATATAAAAGGTTTTATTTACAGTTAGACCTTTAAAGTTTGGGTTTTACAAATACACATTTATACCTAGGATCTTTAGAAGAAGAAAAAGGTCAGATCAAGTGATTATTAACCAAGTGACCTTCAAGAAGTGTTGGGTGATGAAAAGACACTTCCTTAATTCACAGACATTATACGTAACTACACTTTCCTCACAAACGTTTCTCACTTCTGTCAACATGACAGGGTTTGTTCTGTGCATGACCATCTTAAAAGTCCATGGAGCTGTGAGCCAGGTAGTCTTTCCGTCCGATGTTGGTGACTTGTTTGGTCTGCATGGCCTCCAGCTTGGGGCAGTCCGTGATACGATGGCCGAGACCTCCGCAGAACGTGCAGCCCCTCTCTCCTGAGAATCAGTCAGACAAGTTAGCAAGTCAGCAAACTGCACACAGGCACCGGTCGAGAGAGCGTAAAAGAATCGAGCTGAGGACAAGTCGCTCACCTCCGATGTCCAGCATGGTCTCGTCTCCGGTCTGCAGCACCTGGAGGACCGGGGGGACCTTCTGTTTGGCTTCAACCAGCAGAGCCTTCAGATCCATCAGGACTGACTCATCTATCAGGAGACACAATAATAATAATAATAATAATAAATTCAATTTATACCGCACTTTTCATTAATAAAAATCTCAAAGTGCAAACACACACTTCCTGTGAGCCATCTGTGACAATACTCAACAAGACAGCTAAAGTTGTTTTAAATGTTTAAAAAAAAAAATCCTTCATTTCTTGAAATGACAACATCAAAAACAATACATCTGTTGTGTTTACGAACATTCTGTATCACCTGTGGTCTAAATATTTCAGCCATTTATCCCTCAAATGCAGAACTTCTACAAAGATGTTTAACTTCATTGTACATGTTTGGGTTGTCAACACATCCTTAATGTTGTTGGTGTAAAGTTCTCAGCGATGCAGTACGTGGTAATCCAAATACAAACCGGATTCCAAAAAAGTTGGGACACTAAACCTGAATGTAGTGTTTCCCCTACCATTATACAAGCGGGGTGCCCCACCCCGTCAACAGAACTGAGCACCCCGCCTACCAAACTAAACTTGACCTCCACCCGACACAGGCATAGCACTAAACTAGCAGCGTGAAATACAGGCTTTCTAGCTAAAAAGTTAAAGGGAGCACTCACGTTGCCTCTTCCCTCATGCTGAATGTCCCAACTTTTTTGGGATTTGTTGACGCCATGAAATTTTGAAACAACATATTTTTCCCTTAAAATGATACATTCTCTCAGTTTAAACTTTTGATCTGTGATTTGTGTTCTATTCTGAATAAAATATTAGATGTTGGCACCTCCACATCATTGCATTCAGTTTTTATTCACAATTTGTTTAGTGTCCCAACTTTTTTGGAATCCGGTTTGTAAAAAAAAAAAGTTATCTCAAAGTGCGTATGTGTGCTTTTTGTGCTTCCAGTTTTTGAAAACCACAGTCTATTTTTGTGTGCACGGCTTGCAAAGCCACATTCTCATCTGTGCACTGTAGTTTGTTGTCCACCTCTGCAGACATCGTACCCACCAGGCAGCTGCCCCCATGAGCATGAATTAATCTATGAGAGTATACTTTTGAAATGAAGAAAAGTACCGGTAGATAGTTTTTAATTATTACTCATGACCAACTTGGTTTTTAGACCTGAACATTCATGGCTGTTGTGTTACGAGGAGCTCGGTACATGTGTCAGAACACAGCTCCAACACTCGGTCATTCAGGCAAACTAAACTGGGAATGGTTTGAGACGCCTCCAACAACTCTGTGACAACTGGGAATGTTTGACTAATTTTCACAAAATAGTCACCGACAGATGCAGCCCAGTGAGACACTGGTTTGAACCGTTTTTAAAAAGGTGACTAAACTGCACTTTTACTTTTTATTATAAGAATTTTGTATTTAAAAAAAAAATCTTCAAAACAAGAAAAATATACCGCGTCGCCGTTTTTCCCTTCAAAAATAAAAAATAAATAAAATGTAAAAAACAGGATCGTCATAGAACATGACTCATGTTCTATAAAAATAAAAGTGGGAAACTGTTTCTGCCTAGAATACTGACAAGAACTACAGTACTGAATATGAAATGTCTGCAGCTGTCAGCATCAGGGTCTTTGAGACGACATACCGTATTTTCCGCCGTACATGTCGCATCAGTCCAATTAGGTCAAATAAAGTGGAAAAATCCATAAACATGTTGCACCGCCGTATACGTCGCATCTATTAAGCGTCACCGCTGACGCGTCGCGTATGTTACGCGTCACCGCTGACAACCCGGAAATGTTGGCTGGTGTTTTGCCAAAAATGGGTTGGCTGCCAAATGGCCACAGGAGCGTGCACGGAAGGACTTTAACAAGATTAACACTTAAAAACAATTATTTGTTTGCTGAGAATTATAGCAAAGATGTGTCTGAGCTGAACTTTTCCTTAATAAATGCATGTGTAGTAATATAGGAAGGGGTCAGTTTACTGACTTACCTATATTTTAGATGTATAAATTGGCAGGGTTTAGACTGACAAAAATACATCATTAATTAAACGGGTTCTCTCTTTTTCAGCTTAATACCAATAATTCTATACCTTGACCAGATGTAATTCACAGGAAACGTTAAACTTATGTTGGTACAGCAGGACTGCACCATTTATTTAACATAATTATAAATTACATCACACATGATTGGTTGATTATTTTTCCTATAAATTAACTTCAGCACAGATGAAATACGCGTCCGTAATTTCGTAGGAACAACAGAATAAAGTTATGGGTTTTAATAACTTATATCTCTGCTGGCACAATAACTTAAAGTTTAGTTACTTAAAGTAAGAAAGTTTCAGAGTAGAAAAAATGGAGGAGGAGGAGAGGTATTATCTTGACGTGTTTTAACCAGAAGCATGGCAGCTCTCCGGCCGAACTCGGCTACACGTTGGTACCCTTGGCAAAGCATTTGACGACTTTTACCTCGTGAAGATGGTCAGTCTCCCTCGGTCCAGTTTGGTCAGTTCGTTTACCGTTCTCAGCGTCTCCAGACGTGCGCCTTGACTCGAACCGAAAGTAACGGCAGCTCCTGGTGTTGTTTTCAAGATAAGACGTTCCTTAAAGGAATGTCAATAAAAGAGAGCTTTTTCAGCTGTTGAAGATGACTTATAACTTGGCAAGTTATAAGCCTTTAACTGAATGACGTGGTCATTAGCGTGTTGACCAGACATAGATAATGGTCAAATCAGCTGGATTTAAAAAGTTTTGCTGTGTCAAGCGTGCACCCGCATCTAGTGGAAACGGTGCATTTCTTTAAAATTTAACAAGATAAACACCTTAAAAATATATTTGTTTGCTGACATTATAGCAAAAGTGTGTCTGAGCTGAACTTTTCCTTTAAAAATTAATGTAATGTTCAAATCAGCTGGATTTTAATAGTTTCGCTTTGACGGCTCTTCTAAACGTGTGCGCGCGCTGCGAAAACCTTCACCTCTTTAAAATTTAACAAGATACACACCTTAAAAAATATATACGTTTGCTGACATTATAGCAAAAGTGTGTCTCAGCTGAACTTTTCTTAATAAATGAACTTTGACGGTTAAAACATGGCAAAATGAAGCCAACGAAATAAAGCGGCTTGAAAATTACTACACGCTCACCCGCCCATGATGATAACAGAAACACCTATTAATTAATTAATTTTTATTCAAACCCGTTGAATTCTTCATCCTCTGTGTCACTGGTGAAGAGCTCTGCCAACCCCTGAGCTAACAGTAGTTCAGAGCTCCAGAGAGCAGGAGGCTGGGCTGCGACAGAGTGAGTCCGACCAGATGAGTCTGCTGTCGGACACATGAGCTGGGAACGCTCGGTGGACCCTAGCGGCCGAAAGTGGTACTGCTCCATTTTTTCCGTCAGAATGAATGGAAACGGTCATATCTCAGCCAAAATTTGGTCTAAAAATTTGGGGGGAAAAATCCATAAATATGTTGCTTCGCCGTATAAGTCGCAAGACATGCAAATTAGGCAAAAAACCTGTGACTTATAGGCCGAAAAGTACGGTACATAAAAACACCATTATGTAAAATGGCATGAAGAAACAGATTATTTTTACTTCCTGTCTCACAGAAACAAGATCATCTTGATGCTTTATCATGTCAGGAAGCTACTAAACTGTTCTTGCTCTGTTTAATTAAAATATAGACCGCATTTTCCGCCGTAAAGTTGCTCCGCACCATCAGTCCATATTTGTCTGATAAAGTGGAAAAATCCATAAATAAGTCACTTCGCCATATACGTCGCATCTCTTATGAGTCACCGCTGACATTTGTTACGTGTCACCACTGACAACCCAGAAATGTGGGCCAAACCCAGAAAGGTGGGCCGGTGTTGTGCCAAAAAAATCGATGGGCTGCCAAATGGCAGCCATGGGAACGTGCACGGGAGGACTTTAACAAGAATTTAACGAGATCAACACTTAAAAACAATTATTTGTTTGTTTGAAATTATGACAAAGGTGTGTCTCAGTTGAAGCATTCCTTAAAAAATGCACTTTAATGGTCAAATCAGCTGAATTTCAAAAATAGTTTAGCTGCTGAGGTGCTACGAAGCGGGAACACGCAGCTGGACCAGCCGCTGCATTTCTTAAAAATTTAACAAGATAACCACCTTAAAAAAATTGTTTGCTTGAAATTATAGCAAAGGTGTGTCTCAGTCTAACATTTGCTTAATAAATGCACTTTAATGGTCAAATTAGCTGCATTTCGCCGGAACGTTGCAGCTGCTTTGACAGTTCCAAGCAGCAAGCAGAATGAAGGTGGGGAGACTATGGCAGGTCGATTGAGTACTTAACAGCTGGTGAAGATTCCCAGTCATGCAGGACATGGTTAATTCAAAAAAGTTCAGGGGAAAAAAAAGTATAAAGTATAATAAATGAAGTCCAGTTGTTTTAGTCTTGAACTTTTGTGAATTTGTCATTATATTGTCTTTTCTTCCCCCAGGCCATCACCATCATCAACAGCTGATCATCAGACATCAATCAGCGTGACCCCCAACCTATTCACAACACCCATGTGACGTGAATCCTTCTGTATTTTGTGTATTATAATTTATTTGTAAGTTTTATGTAAAGTATCTGTATAGTTTTTAGCATTTTTAGAGAGACACTTTCTAGAGAGACACGAACAGCCGGAAACAAATTCCTTGTGTGTGTGTGTCAACAACATACTTGGCCAATAAACCTGATTCTGATTCTGATTATAGTTATGTTTACCTAATACATGATACAACGGCATGCCATACTCTACTCTGCTGCCATCAAGTGGCTGAAAACGGTATTGCTCTTTTTTCCCAGTCAGTATGAATGAAAACGGTCATATCTCAGCCAAAAAAGGGTTTATAAATATGGGAAAATAATCCATAAATATGTCGCGTCGGCCTATAAGTCGCAGGGCATGTAAATTATGCAAAAAACTGTGACTTATAGGCTGGAAAACACAGTATTGAGTGTGAAAGCTTTTAGTGTGAAATGGGTTTCGTTTAGCATTTCTTGAAAATGTTTCCTTACCGCAGCCTTTATTGATGAACGTTGTGGCAACTCCAGTCTTCCCTGATCGTCCAGTTCTTCCAATTCTATGGACTGAGTCAAAAGAATTTCAACAAACCAGAGTGAGAAAACAAAGATGAACTCATAAATACACAATGCTACATGTTTCTAAGGCAAAGTGATCTGTATTTGAACACTCCTACCGTAATTTTCTATCTCTTCGGGCATGTCGTAGTTCACTACATGCTGAATTGCTGGAAAATCCAGACCCTTGGAAGCAACATCTGTGGCAACCAGCACGTCTTTCTTTCCTTCTTTGAATGCTTCAATAGCTTTTGTTCTTTC
>JBBPBX010015845.1:16038-42106 GCA_038048925.1 Garcialebias charrua
ATATATATATTTACTAAAATAAACTACTACTTACTACTTGTACTACTATTCCTACTTCACGTTTTTCACTTATTGCGGGTCTTCAGGGTACGGATCCACTGTGATAAATGAGGGACTACTGTGTAACATAACCCTATGATCAGTCAAGTTAAACCTAAATGACTAGATTAACACATCAAGTTATGGGCAAATTGGTAAATGGACTATACTTACTGTATATAGTGCCTTTTTATCTTATCGAGATACTCAAAGTGTCTTACATTACAATCTGTGCCCTCATTTACCCATTCATACAGCATGCATTCTACTATATCAAGTCAAGTGGTCAATTTAAAATACTTTACTAAAATATACATATATTTTACTTTGAACCAATGCATTTAGGACAAATCAGCCTCTTTGAGCTTAAAAATTAACATTTTTGTCATCCTTACACTGCAAAAAGTCATAAACATCAATCAATATACAGTAGTTGTCCTGTTTTATTCTTTGCCCAGAACCTTTTGCAGTTAGTAACAGAGAAAACAAACTTTAGATAATAGCTTTGAATCATGCTCCAACTTGGCTATCACTTGTCTATATTTCTATCTACCGTACTCGCCCTTCTGCAGCTACATTCCCCTAATACTGTACCTCTTATCGCAGTATCTGTCCTCCTTTACTCTTTCAAAATGATGACGTGTTTTATCTTTAGCCTTCAAGGGAAAACAAACTGTGATAGCATCGACACAATTTAAGACCCGTTCCTTCACCTCTTACGAGCTTTTTGATGAACTGCGCAACTGTGCACAAACTCAAAGACTTAACCTCGAGAAGGAGTCACTTCTTACAGACAACAGCAACAGCCACTAGTAACTGCAGCAAAGTCAAGAGCCAAATAGGGAAGAAGCGTAACAAAAAGGCCACTGAGAGTTCAGGCTGCCTGTCCCCTACTAAATGGAAAAGTTGGAGGTTGAAGTTTGGATGAGTTGTGCTGGAAAGAAGCCCAAGGGCAACTCTATCACAACCAGCAAATGCAGAGGGCAAACCTCAAATGCTTGCCAAGTTCACAACATGAAAGGAAGTAAGAAGTGGAGCCACACCGATACTGAATTGTTAGGAATTTTAACAAAAAATTTAACTATTTTCAATCCAAAATCTGTCTGGTCAAGATAAACTTTTTTCTCTTAAGACAGGTAGTTGACAAACAAACTCCATATCAATTAAAGATAACGTTAGCGGCCTTACATCGTTGGTGTTGACGTGCCAAGCCATATCACCATAGGAGACCAGCTGACCGTTGACATAGCAACGGATCTCAGAGTTTCTCCAGCGATTGTAGATGTGGACGATGCTGATCATGTACCACTGAAAAATAAAACACAGTAAGATCATAAATCTGTACTCATCAAAACTAACAATGCAACAGAAGTAAAAAAAAAAAAAAAAGAAGAAAAATGCAGATTTTAAAAAGTAAATTTCTTCCATGAAGGCTGATATTCTATGTTTTCAGAACTTTTGCTGCTAAATAGGTATAACGTTATACTCCCCCCATTTTTATAGAGTTGGATTGTTTAATATATGTTGTATCACCTTGCCTGAGCTGATTGTGTGTAGTTTTATGTACTCTTAGTCTTGGTAGCCAAATGCATCATAGTACAAATGTACCGGTAATTAAAATAAAGTATTAGCAAACCTTTTAAAGAACACAGTAAAAAAAATTAAAAAAAAAGATAATTTTAACTTGGTTAGAATCAATAATTACCAAAAAAAAGTAAAAACTTTTGACATCAATACAGTATACTGCTGTGCAATGACTGATTTCAAACACTTGGGCAAGTACTGTATATGCTTCAAAATGTTAGTTTTTTTATTTGTTGTTAACATTCTTACATTAAAGTACGCTGAAATATGACCTCATACATCAAAGTTCATGCTCAATAATCCAAGTGAAAAATCCAACAAAGTTCAGTCAGGTCATCTGGACGGTTTATTTTTTGGTTGAGACGTTTCGTCCTTCATCCAAAGGACTTCATCAGTCCGAGGAGCCACAAACAAACTCAGTCCCACAAGCAGCACACTCCCATAGTGGACCAACCAGTTTGCTGGTGATAAGATGGTTTCTGGGGCCCGCCCTCTCCCCCGCCGACTCCTATGAGGCAGCCATACTTAAAGTGGTTCAAAACATCAAAGTTCATGCTCCAGGTAGAAAATCCAAAAAACTGTCTTATCCCCAGCAAACTGTATTGTTTTTTTTTGTTTTTCCCCACTACGGGAGTGTGCGGCTTGTGGCACTCCGTTTGTTGTGGCTCCTTGGACTGATGAAGTCCTTTAGATGAAGGGCGAAACAGCTCAAACAAAAAAAATAATAAACCATCCAGATGACCTGACTGAACTTTGTTGGGTGACCTCAGACAGTTTACTACAATGTGTTGGATTCATTCACCCCGGAGGAAAGACAAATAAGGTCTACAGAGGGAGGAAGACGAGCTAGAATTCTGCCTGTTCATATATCACCACAAAGCAAACGTGCACCTAAGCGCCCCCTCTCTCACACACACACACACACACACATTAACCCTTGCACACAACAGACAAAAGCCTGTGAGAGGTAGTGACTTCTAAATTGATCAAATAGAACCACTGGGAACTTTGTCAGCCAGCGAGTGGATTCTACTGGGTCAGCAAGTCTTGCAGAAGGCCATCTCATCAAGCGGATGCGTGCGCTTGTTTACAGGCACATGCAGCGCTGTGTTTGTGTGCAGGACAGCAGCAAAATGCTGATGGGGCAGTAGAGGGGCTGTGCACCGGCCTTAATTGACAGACCTTATCTAAACTCATCAACATTCCCAGTGAGTGCAAGGAAGAGATAAAAGAGGAGAGCAGCTGCAGCCAGCACGCTCCTGATGCTTTCTCATCTAACAAGTGACACGCCATTTCCAAACCGGGCACGTTTCCTTACCTTACGAGGCTGGAAATCATACTTCACACAGTGTTGAAAGCCTTTTCCTTTGGACTTCAGCGATGTCACGATGAGACAGTTTCCCACAAAGTGAGCCGAGTAACCGATTCCTTTACTGGTGCGAAAACTGTGGAAAATAAAGAGAAATGAAACGAGCCCTGCGCTTTTATTTGACTGAAGAAAAATGAGCTTAAAACCACTTTTACACAAGCAGGGTACCTTTCATGTGCACATTTTTGATTATTTCAGTCACTTTTTACAAAAAAGTGACAAGCAACAGGATGCTCAGATTACAGGTTTTTAAAGGAACACAAATCCTCCTCGCTTCCATTCTCTCCATCATAAAATGTCTCTTCCCACATCCGTAACATCCACGTAAAAGACAGTTTCACAGCTAAGACACATTTTCCTCCTGAAATAGGCCCAGAAAGATCACACGTGCATCAAGGCCAGAGAGCAGAGATAAATCCCTCTCAAGTGAATCCCTGGTTTACATTAGCACGGCGCTAAAGAGGGTTATCATGGCCGTCATGCAGCTGCAGAGGCCACTGTCAAACATGCTGCTTGAGTAGCAGCTGCATCTGGGGGAGGATGATAAGACCTGGGCCAGAAGAGAGGAGGATGTCCTCCCTCTCTCACGCTATGCTTACCATGACAACCTGACAAACGGTTACTAAGGAAACAGGATTACATCCTAACACTTTACATGATTAGAGCTCATCTCTGCGATGATATCTGGAGCAAATATTGTGTTTAATTCTTCTTTTACCACAGTAAAATGCCCAAATTTTTCTATCTGTGACAAAATTTTGACACAATTAAGGGGAAGAAGTGAAAGAAGAATGATGCTAGTTGGCCTCGCAGAGCGGGGAGGTGGATGGAAGAAGCCCCAGCGAAGAAGTTCAATTAGCCAAAAGGTCAAAGCTAATGAAGCTTCACACTGGCTAACGGCATGTGCTTACAGGACTAAGGCCACATGCACAGCGAGCAGAAGCATCCTCCATCCTCCAGACTCTGCACTTATACCATGTCATGACATTTCAAATTTTGTTCTACTATAATACATTTACCTCTGAGCTCATGATTTATGTCCTTCAGTTTTATCACTAACGTGCTTACTACTGTATCTAGAATTCTGAAGCTTGTACCACCTGCTCTTGGACAGTAAAAATGTGATGTGAATTACAATAAAGAACTTGAACCTTGAAAACAAGAAAAATCTTTCTGAATATCAAACTAAACCCCAGAGCACAAATTTATTTATGTAACACTGTGTGTCCAGCGTAGTCGTCTTGTAACAGCCACAATTCATTAGAATAACAGACTTTTTTTTTCCCAGTTAGTTAGTTTGTTTTGGTCTATCGTTATCTGGACCTTTGAATGTGTGTTTCCATGTTCCTTCTAGCTTAATGGGATGTTGTTTTTCTTTCAGCTGCTTTGTTCTGCGGGGGTTGCCACAGTGAGTGAACTTGCAGAAACCATTTGGCAATTGTTTTACCCTGGAAGCGCTTCCTGAAGCAATCCGGGCTTGAACCTGCAGCCTCAGAATTACAAGACGGCAGCACTGACCACTGAGCCACACTACCACAGCCCCTAGCTATTATAGGGTCTATGACAAAAAAAGGATGCATCCTGTCTTGTAATCCAAGTGACTCACTTCTAAGAAATGTTCTTTCTAAAATAAATAAATAAGCCATAAAGTCTTATCGTGGAGTGTACAGTGGTACCGCAACCCTGGAGCATTCAAACCACAACATGTCAGTTCATTCAAAACCCAAGAAATAAAAAACAAACTTGTGCAAATAAAATAGGTTTCTTTAAAAGCTTCCCAGATTACTTCAGTATTAACAACTGTTTCTTGCTTTATAAAGTTGCCTTTGATTTAATTAATCTACTTGAAGGCACTGTGCCATTTTAAAGGCATCGACTAATGAGGATGAACAAGGTGCTGGTTCAATTCCAGGCGTCTGCAGTACCACTTGTACTGAGAAGAAAATTTAGTGATCAACAAGACTGAAGCGGTGTTATCTAAATTAAGTCCTTTTTCCAGTAATACTGGCAAGTCGATGACATTTCAATAAGCTGTAAATATATTTCATGCACTTCCTTTTGACAGATGTCAGACTATCTGCACACAATGCTGAAATATTTAAACCAGTGAGGTTGAAAGTCTGCACTCCATCTTCTCTTGACATTAATAAAACTCTACTTTGTAAAACATCTTCACCTCAGTCAGCTCTTTTTTATTCTAGACGCAGGTCATTTGAAGCTACAGAGGGACCAGAGCTAGCTTTATTCTGCACTGTAATGTAACGTTGATTGGTGATATGTGCTGCTGATTTCATGCTGCTGTATTCATTCATTCATTCAAACTCATCTACGCACAAAGACTCATGTTCCTAGTGCTGTTGTTCAGTGTACTGTTTTTGCACTATTACTGTTTAGCATACATCTTAGATCTTTTAACGTACTGTTTGGTGTTCGTTTAGCGCAGGGGTCACCAACCTTTTCGAAACTGAGAGCTACTTCGTGGGTACGGAGTCATACAAAGGGCACCAGTTTGATAAACTCTTCGGAAATAACAAAGCGTAAAATGAAAAAAAGTATAATAAACATATTTTAAGAACATATTTTTAAGATAGACATTTTAAAATATATATAAATACAAAAAAAGAATAACAACTGAATAAAATGACATTTTAAATGCAGCTTAGTAGTGAGTTGTACTAATTTTAGAACAGGTCCGCGGGCACCTCAAATGGTCCTTGGGGGCACCCGGGTGCCCGCGGGCACCGTGTTGGTGACCCTTTAGCGTATATCTTATCTTAGATACTTATTTACTGTTTATTTTTACACTTTATATTTTTTGCTATTGTTTGATGCAACTGGGACCCTGTGTACACAATTACGTTCCGCCCCATGTACTACAATGCGATGCGAACGACAATAAAGAACCTTGAGTGTTTATTATAGTGCCATGGATCAGTAGAACTGGTAGAGAAGCGTTTGTACAAAAGTAACCAACACTTGAAGGTATCATGAGGTAAGACATGTTTGTTTAAAATATAAACTTAAAACATTTTTATATGTACCGACCGGTAAGCACAAAAGACTAAAAGACATAAACATGCTTTATTGTTACTTTATGTCAATTAAAATATTTTATAACTAAACTTGCAAAAATATTGATACTAAGTCACTAAGTCAAAACCTAAGCAACATCAACTCTATGACGATCTGTTAAATAGACAAATCTTTTTTCGAACTTAGAAAAACTCCTATTAGAAATTCATTTTATTTCAGACTACCGGTATGTTTTATTCAACAAAAGTTTCCATTTGACTACGGTATAGTCCAGGTAAAGTGATCTACTCACCAGTAGAGGTATGGTTTGTCCTTGTCCACATTAATGTTGTTGAGTGGATCCTGCCTGAACCAAGTGTTGATAGTGAATCCGTTCTGGTACGGCCATTTGGCTATTGGTGGCAACGCAATAGCCTGGTGGAGAAAACAGAAAACAGCAGCTCCTGTCAATGTGTAAAACAATTAATATTACAGTATATCACTTATTTCTATTTAACAGTTGCCTTATTCTGGTCAATTAAAGTGCGTGTATACAGGTAAGCATGAAGGATATGAAAGAATTTCTAGTCCGTTAGGTGCAAAAGTAACGTTGTTTTTCTAATCTGCAACAAAAGTGTTGGTGTGCAAAGTCTCACCGCTGCACTGCGTCCTGGAAAGTTGAAGAAGGTGTCGGGACCATGCCTCTGAGGCATCTGGTTCAACACTGACAAGAGCTTGATCGCGTGTCTTGGCTAGCGGAGGAGAGGAGAAAGTAATCATCATTATTATTGGGTGACAGATGTCATCTATTAGAAAGATAATGGAGAAAGACTGTGGCAAAATAAAATTTGTTTGGCCTCACAACTCTACCACAACCTCACCAGATCGATAGGTCTTCAATCGCCTCCCTTGACAACAACCCCTTGATTCCATGGCAACCCTTTATTGATTTGCCTCTAAAAGAGGGTTTCTGGAGGCAAGGAGCAATTAATATGGACTGAGGTGGATGAGCTGACGATAGTTATTGGACAAAGGTGGTATTGCAAAATGGTTGAAGGTACGGACCACTGATCAGTGACCAGAGCTGATGACGTAAGGTCAAGTGAAAGGGAGGGGTATTAGCTAGTGAAAACCACGATTACACATTCTCTACACCTTCTAACCTGAAATGAACGATGCAGCTGTTTGGAATTGAGGTTATGAAGAAAAGACATGAACAATAAAAATATGTTGTAGAAGAAACCATGTTTAGAGAAAATTAAATCAGACTAGATTGACAAGATAATGGCTACTTCTAATTGGACCAAAACCAAAGCTGCTGTCATTTTTAATGGCTCATTGTAAACGCTGTTTAATATGCCTTTGCATCACTTTCAGTTTTCACTATGGTTGGTTACTGAAGGCAGCAGTAGCAGCTAACTGCAGCACTTCTGGTGCAGTCTGGGTCATTTCCTGCAGGAATATCCTAATATTTTAATCAGAATAAATTTGTATTGCAAAACTGATAGCGAGCAGCACAGTGGCGCAGTTGGTAGAGCTGCAGCCTCTCAGCAAACAGGTCGCCCAGGTTCAAACCCCAGTCGGCGGCATTTCTGGGTGGAGTTTGCATGTTCTCTCCGTGCATGAGTGGGTTTTCTCTAGTTACTCCGGTTTCCTCCCACAGACCAAAAACATGCATGTTAGGCTGATTGGTAACTCTAAATTGTCTCTAGGTGTAAGTGAGAGTGAATGGTTGTTCGTCTCATTTGTCTCTGTGTCCCTGTGACAGACTGGAGACCTGTCCAGGGTGTCCCCCATCTCTCACACAGTGATGATTGGACCTGGGCATCAGTGACACCCATGACCCAAAAAGGAAGAAGTGGGCAAAGATAATGGAAGGATGGATGGAAAACTGATATAGCAATGTAAATATTTATTAAATAACAATTCCAATCTCAGTTGATTACAAAATGTTGTTTTAGTGGCAGCAGTGATCCACTTTGGTCTTGTCTGTGTTCTGTCTAGCTCCAATGTCATCAATCGGGTCAAAATTGAACCTTTTCTCCAAAATGGGGCTGTCAAAATAGCCATCTGCAACAGGTAAAATCTTAATTGTTCATAAGCTTTCCAAATAACTCTTTAAAAGCTGAGTTCTGAAAGACAGAGGTATCTCTTTACAAAGACAAACAGGATGTTAAACATTTTTTTTTTTTTTAGGGTGGTGAGGCTTCTACATTCTTGGAAAACATGAAAATGTTGACAGACCCTGATCAGGCCACTCATGGTGACTAGTGAAAGCAAATCGTTTATTTTAGAAGGCAAACACCCCCCTAACATCTCTTATGGGAAATCTGTCAATATACAGAGACAAAAAGCACTGTGCTAGCTGTTTCACAAAGACTTTAACCCCATAAAATCATCCTTGATCTGCACAGTTCAGTTTTGAAACATCCATTCCGAGGTCGGGAAACCAAGTGAATGCAAGCCGAGCTAATCAGTAAACCGCAGGTCACGGTTCAGATTATATCTACAGGAAGCCAAACTAAGTTTAAACTAATCACCTCTGACTCTCTTGTACAGAAATAAGCACAATTATGTGTTCACGTATTAAATAAATACATTAAAAACATCTTATTCTATAATTCAAGCTAAAAACGTTGCTATAAACACATTTTTCAGTTTAAGGATGTGGAGCCGTCACATGCAGGGCTTCATTAAAAAGGTTTTGTTTGGCCGACTGCAACGGTGAGGAGGAGCTCAGATGAAGAGGTATGCTGGCGAAACAGCCTGTCAGAAGGGAAGGAGGTAAAATCTGAGCTCTTGAGAGAATCATTTAGTCTAGTCAAGCTGCTCTGTGGTTAGTGACACAAAATGAGGGCTGCATGTAAAGAGAGCATGTGCTGCATCCAGTATTCCACCTTCACACTTGATTAGACCGTCACTGATCTTTTCATCAAGTTTCTGCTCCAGTAACAACAGTAACAGAGACAATCCTGCGCTGCATTCACCAAGTCAATAAAAAAACAAAAAAGATAAAACCACTACCGGTAATTGCCCTTGTTTCAACATCCGCTCACAAATAAGTCCAAACACAGATACAAACGCACAGAAACACAAACACATCCTATGTTATTAAGTCTATTAGCACAATAATCTCATTAGGCAACATCAAGACTAATGACACAACAAACTCAAGTTGCATAATTAATCTCATACGCAATAAATTAGGCTTTTGTATTAAGCTTATATAGGCTTTTATAAAAGATGGATATTAACTTAGTAGAATCAGGAATTTATTTTTTAAGAAAATAAAAAAAATGAACAACCGAGTTAAAAAACTGTTCCTTTAATCCCTGCTTTTTTTCTATCTACTTTGTATTACTGATTTTTGTTACTGTTAAACATACAAAACCTGAATTATTAGACTCAACAAGAAATTCTGTATCTATTAAAGAGCACAATATGATCTTTATAAAAAGGAATATAGGAAAATGGCACCACTTTTGTGAAAAAGAGGATATTTTTGGTGTCGGAATTCACAACCTGTCCAAAAAACATGTCAGACATATTGTTTGGGATTGCCATGCAATAAAGTGTGCCACTCAAAATTGCAATTTGCCAATACTATATTAAATGTTTCATAATTAGATTAGGTCTGTGAGTATTACCAAAATAAGTCAGGTTGATGTGTGCTGGTGGGAGCTTTCAGGCTAAATACTTAAAAGCTCTCTTGAATATAATGTGCTTCAAAGGTTATTGGGTGTTAATTCTTGTGCAAATTGAAGTGTGTCTGGTCGGCAAAGTCAATCAAAAAAAAGAAAAGAAAAGAAAAACAGAGGTCAAAAGAGAGTTGAAGTAAACTGGCTACAGAAACAGATGTAAGAACAGCAACAAGATGTGTAGTGGTGAAACCCTGTTCCGTTTCTTAATAAAACAATCATTTTAATGTGATAAAAAAGTCTACCCTTTAATGTTCAAGTATTCAACACTTTTAAAAACACCAAATAAAAGTACCATAGATGTAAGTTAGGTCCTCTTCTATTCATAATTTTTATAAATTAATTTGGACAGAATGTGTCTGATGCTAATTTGCACTTTTACGCAGACGACACAGTTATTTATTGCACTGGATCCACTCCTACTCAGGCTATTAAACTATTACAAAAATACTTTGCTGCTATCCAATGCTTTTTATTAAATTTAAGACTAAATTGATGTACTTTTCCAGATTCAGAGGTCCACAAACAGATCCTCTGTGTTCTCTTGCAGTGGAAATGAAATGGAGCTGGTTCACGCATACAAATATTTGGGCATTTTGATTTAGGATGCCCTCACTTTTAAATGCCGTGTGGAAAGTCTTGTGAAAAAGCTAAAATTAAAGCTGGGCTTTTATTTTTTAAATAAGTTGTGTTTTTCATATACTACTAAAACGCGACTTGTCTGCAACTTTTATGTCTGTTTTGGACTATGGAGATCTTTTGTATGCGATTGATTCATCACATCTTAAGATGCTTGACTCTGTCTACCTCTCTTCTGTGAGATTCATTACAAACTGCAAAATGTCAACACACCATTGGGATGTATACTCATGAATGGGATGGCCTGGTCTGGCTGCCTGAAGGAACTCCCATTGGTTAACTTTTATTTATAAGGCACTGCTTGGACTCCTGCCGGCCTATAATTTTACTGCCATTACACTGAGAAATGTTGACTTTTAAACTTTTCGCTCACACGATTTGGTGCATCTTTCTGTCCCATTTGCTCGGACTGAATTAGGTAAGAAGGCTTCTGCTCCCTCTTCTTGGAACTTGCTACAAGAAACTCTGACATTGACTGAATTCATCTCATTCAGTGCTTTTCAGAGTCAGAGTCAGAGAGGCAGCCATCTTTTACATCCAAACTAAAAGTTATTGAGGCCAATTCAACGACATGTACCTGTTTTAGCTTGTTTTATAGTACGTTTTTTTTATTTTTATAGCTTGACATTGTCTTTTAACTGTGTAATTTATTTGTGTTGTATTTGTTGCTGCCTCTTGGCCAGGTTGGAAAAAGAGGTTTTTAATCTCAATGGTTTTTTTATCCTGGTAAAATAAAGGTAAAATAAAAAATAAATTATGCAAAAATATATGGAAATGATTCAAAACTGTTCACTTCCATAACTGTTTTATTTTTTAACTAAATTGTAAATGGACTGTACTTATATAGCGCCTTTCTATTAAACCTGGATACTGTGCCCTCATTTACCCCACCACACACACGTACAGTATTCATACATCACTCTGCTTCATCTCTACCAAGCTGATGGGAACAAATCATTCTATAGAGACTAATTAGTGCTTTACATAACATTCATACACTGATGGGACACACATCAGAGGTAGTTCAGTGTCTTGTCCAGGGATGCTTCAACATGTGACTGCCTACTGGGGGAATCAAACATCCAACACTTATTAGCTGCTCTAACCATTCAGCCACAGTCACATACTAGCCACCATAAACTTACCCAGATGCCATTCTCTCCTCTCAGCATACTGAAAAGAAGCTTCAGCTCCTTGACTGTGATGCTGTAACTGGCCAAAACTCCCAACATGTCCACCAGGAGGTCTGAGGAAAACACAAAGAAAGAGAGGGAATGTAAGAGACAAGTGTGTCAGTTCTTACAAGTGTATTTGTGAGCTAGTTTGTAGAAGGCTCTGTGCTAACATTTCTCTGGAAGATGTCATAAGATAGAGACAGATTTTATACTGGGAGCATTGGACAATTTATCATTCAGTGCAGCAGACATTCAGGCAGCTGCATCCCCCATGCTCACGGTTACTGCACTGTATACAAGACACACACTGCCTTGTGCCTCAGTAGGAGCTGCTGTGCACAGCATCAATGCAGGGAATTACAACACACTCCTATATTGAAATTATTTAAATTCATAAAGTTTAAATAGCTTATATATAGGTATGAAAATATTATTTTATTTTAATATTATTGTGTTAAAAAATTATAGGTAAAAAAAAGAGCCTACTTTAAGCATTTTGATCAGCGGAGGTTTGTAATTTTACACTGCATAACTTATATAAGTTCCAATTAAAAGCATATTGTGCAAATTACTACAGCTAGCTATTTTCAGTATTTAAAGTCAAAGTCAAAGTCAAAGTCAACTTTATTGTCAGATCTGCAATATGTACTGTACAGGACATACACAGGACCGAAATTGCGTTTCTCTCAGTCCCTCGGTGCAACAGTAAACATCTAAACATTGAAACACTAAAACATATAATAATTGACATAAGCATAAAATAGTAAAACTAACACTGTCCTGAGTTTTTTGCATAGTGGAATAAGAGTATGAAAATTTACACCAACTCTAAAACTAAAACATTAAACATTTAATGAACATAATACTGTCCTGAGTTTTTGCATACTAGTATAAAAAAAAGAGTATAAAAAGTATAACTAAAATAAACTAAAGGTTTCTAGCATTGACATTTGCAAAGTGGCAAAGCAGCGTATGAGTTAATGTACACAGTATATGTATGAGGTAGTAGTTGATGTTGTTATAGAGGCAAAAAGTGGCATATGCAGTAAGGCACATTGGGCATCCCTAAATAAGACCGTTCAGAGCACATTGTATATGTATCAGCAGTGGTGTAGATATTAGAGTAGTGTAAATGTAAACAGTAGTAGTTACATGTAAGCAGTAGTAATAAAAGTAAACAGTATTAATAAATGTAAACAGAGAATGTAAACAGTATTATGATTATAGGCAGTGATGTAATACAAACATTAGTGCAAGTATGAGAAGTAGTGCAAACTGTATGAGCACATGACCGAGAGCTTAGTGAATAACCCGTTTTAAAAGGTGTTATGTTTAGATTTTTGGAATTTCAACATATAAATAGATTAAAAAATATAGATAAAGAAATATATTGGTTTTATGAAAAGATAGTTTAACAAGGTTTTCAGTAAGCAATTGGCTTTGTGTAGTTTAGTATAAGACGCGGGGAGCAGGACGATACGTATCCCCCACGATAACCAAGGGACTACTGTAATCGCATTTTTATTTTTTTGCCAAGCTAACTACAAAAACAAACGAAAAAAACTGTGGAAAAACAAATCTAAAGTTACAAACATTTTAAACGGATGATTCTTTTCTTTCAATTACTTCAAATTTAAAGGAGACCAAATATTGGTTTTATAAAATTTTATGGTATGTCTGTGGGCTATCCAGACCATGTTCATTCAATTTAATGCACAAAATAATTCTTAGATAATAAAATATCCCCTTTCTAGTTGTGCCTTTTCTCACTTCCGTTCTGAACGACCTGTTTATGATAATGAGCTCTGAAGGCCACGCCCTTCAAAAATCTGTTTACATTAACTCCGCCCTCCAAAGGGGACCCTGAGTCAGACCCAGAGGCAGACGCCATTTTGGGCAGGGCAAATGAGGCGCTGACGCGTCGCGTAGGCCGCTGAGAAACATCCATAAGTTCACCCTCCATGTTAAAAACTCTTCGTTTGACTCTTCGAAAACAAGCAATAAGGCTGCAGAGTAACACACTGGCTGCTAACTGCTATACACGCTCTCTCTAGCGGGGACCGCTTTTTTCACGGACCACATCCGGCGCGGACCGGATATGGTCCGCGAGCAGTCGTCCGGTTGATTTAAGAGCCCGTAAATAAGTTTTTTCGTTGATAGATAATTAGTTATTAGCGGTACTGCATTTTAACAACAACGAAACATCGAACTCTAGTAGCCATTGTGCTGACATGAACTCAGGAAAAACAACCGTGACGTCTTTTATACTGAAGTGGGTGGAGCATCACCAGGGGTTGCTAGGTGAGGGGCTGGACTCAGGTTGGGGTGGGTTGTCCTGGCGCTTGTGACATCACAAGCGCCAGGATTTGAAAACGAGACATTTATATCACTGAAAAATAAATATACTTAAGAGTAAATATACCACTGGGTGTATTTTTTTGGCCCTAGGACTGTTTTTTTAAGAAGTACATAACCAAAGTTGAGTTAAAAAAAAACATTAAAAAGGGAATTTTGATCTGTGGTCCCCTGCACTCTACAACAAGTAAGACATTATTGGTGTCAACTTTTCCACAACACCTCACTTCATAAGCCTATCAGGGCCACATTGGGACGTTTGCAGATGACCTTGCTGATCCATCGACTTCATTTGACGTAAACAGTCGGTGCAGCTCTGACAGAAAAAGAGCACGGCTCTAACATGAAACAATTGGTTTGGAGAGGTTCTTCTTTCCTGTGTCGCCTGCTGGATATGAATAGATTCTCCCCACCATATTTCATTAGCCAGAGCCCAGCGACAGGGAATAAAGGAGACCGTTAGCTCAGTGAGGTGCTGGATGTGAAAGCAGAATGCAACACACAATGTCCCAGATTTTAAAACCCCTAAGCTCTGGTTTTGGTACCATTAATCCATATAGGTCATTTTAAATAGTTTCAGGGAAGAGTCAGAATCCAAGTAAGGACGAAGCACTGGTGAAAATCAACACTAAACTGATCAACCGGGTACACTTTGTTCTGTTAGCTGTAATAAATTAAAGGAGTTATAAAAGCCATTATCCAAAGGAGGCCGGGGGTACAGAGAGGACGCAGGGAGGAGGAGGTGCACACGTTGAGAAGTCAAGGTCAGTATGAATGTGCACAAAGAGAGAGGATCTGCAATCAGACTTCTGTTTACGATCAGAAAACAAAATTCACCTACAGTAATCTAGGCAAGCTTTTACAAATTTACCAACAACGGGGCGAATACTCTTACTGTAGGAAAAATTAAATAAATGTTAAAAAAAAAAAAAATGTTCCACACAAACAAAAACTCAAAACACAGCAGAGCAGTCCCAAGATAAGTTACCTATCTTTCTTTAATCTGTGTTTGTTATTTTTTTCTGTCTGTTGTGGGTATGTTTTATTTAGAGAACACGTAAATACAAAATACAAAAGTTACCATTACTGTATTACAAACCCTGACACAATTTCTATACAACGTAATTTAAAAGTATATACAGTACATAATTTATATGCTGTTCAAAGTAGTTTTTAAGAGAGAAATTAAAATTGGCTGAAACTGGAATCAGCAGGTCGAAGTTTTACTAAAATCAACATTGTTCTTAAATACTGTAAGTGGTGCTGACTTTGCCTTTTGTCCCATTACGGCCTTTCACCATCTAATTTCTGCATACTTTTTTTTTATTTTAGCCATTCAAAAATCAAAACAGTCAGCCCATCAGGTGATTTGTAAAGCAACTTTTGAATTTTGTACAAAATAAATTTTATATATTTCAAAATATGCAACTTCATTCACAAATATGTTCCCTCTAGAAATATAGGAAGATCTCTTTATTCCCTTTAAAAACATTGTTCTCTTTGAAATCTGTTCCAGCATACTTGCTCTATTTCTGCCTTTATGCCACTTTTCCTAGATGTTATTACTGTTTTTTTTTCTCTTACATTTTGTTGTTGGATGTAACTGGGACCCTGTGTACATAATCTCGTTTCATCACATGTATCACATGCAGTGCAAATGACAATAAAGATTCTCTGACTCTCTGACTCTGACTTTTTTTGTTTGTAGCTAAAGGGCCCGGCAGAGCTCTGCGTTGTTGCCAGCGCCACCGTGAGAGCGCCGCGGCACAAGCCTTTGAACGCGGGCGTGAACGCGCAAAGCTCAAATTTTACGACCGCCTACGCGCGCGCGTTGTCTCACAATAAACTGCCCTGCACCAGACTGTTTTGTATGAGACACAAATATATTAAATTCCTCTTCTTCATCACTGAGCTGGACTTTTCTTTTGTTTTTTTGCCAAAAGTCAAGTGATCGCTTGAAGCGGTCACCATTCGCTTCCTCCTCCGATGAGGAGGAATGAATGAACTTGTCACAAGTGAACTAAAGTCATGTCCAACGTGGCTGCGCGATGTTCTAAATATTTCCTGGTGGGCTGTGGGCTGCAGGAGCAGCGTTCCCTGTTTTTATTTTATTTTTTAAAACTTTTTATTAACATATAAACACAGAAAAACGCTGCGCAGCCTGTGGCTTTTCTCACCACCCAGACCTGTCAATCATTTCAGTAGGCGTGTCAGCAAATGACCAATCAGCGACCTCAGTTTGTCCTGTAGGTAAACGCTCCGCGCGCAGCTGCTCACGCAGAGCTCTGCTGTGAACAGCCTGCGCGCAGCACGCGCGCGTCGAGCGACGCTGGCAACAACGCAGAGCTCTGCCTCGCCCTTAACACATTGCTAATTTGAGCTTTGAGCTAGTGTTTTGATACTTTTGGCTAGCATTTTTGCTGCTTTTAACTTCTAGCTATCATTTGATATTTTTAACTATGTTTTGTATTCTTTTAGCGAGCATTTCGTCACTTTTGACTTTTATACCACCACTTGCTACTGTTAGGTTTTAGCTAGCCTTTTGCCGCTTTTGGCTAAATGTTTTGCTACTTTTAGTTAGCCATTTGCTACGTTTAGCTTTTAGCTAGCCTTTTGCTACATTTGGCTACAGATTTGCTACTTTTAGTTAGCCATTTGCTATGTTTAGCTTTTAGGTAATGTTCTGTATATTCCAGATTTTCATCATCATCATCATCATCATCATCATCAGCTTTATTTATAAAGCGCTTTAACACAGCCACAGCTGAAACAAAGGGCTGAACATCAGTTACAAACAAGATAAAACAAAGCATAAAAACAGAGCTACAAACTAACACACAGTGAACTAAAAATTCAATTTAAAATACTATAAAATGACAAGTTAAACAGATAAAATCAATACCAAGAAAAAAATTTAACTTGAAGCTGCTTCAGCACATTTCAGCAGATTCAGTTTCTCTAGATTTTTTTTGTCTGTGATGATGTTTTTGTGCTTTATCCTACATACTTAAATAAAGTTTAAACGCAGTGTCCAAGTCTCACCTGCGATCATGTCGTCCACCGTGCTCATTTTGAGCAGCACCTGCTGGATAAGGCCGACCTCAGTGCTGGTTTGCAGGTTGCGCACACTCTTGCGCAGTATGGCCGTAAACATGCTCCAGATCTCAGCCTGGCACGTCACCTCACAGTGGGACAGCAGCTCCACCATGCAGCCAATGCTCTCCGCCTCCTGGATGATGAAGTTCATCTCCAGGTCAAACTCCCCACCAACCAGCTGGAGGAGGGCAATTAAGCGGGGGACGTAGAAGTTAGGGGATGAAGAGGGTTCATAAAAGAGGGAAAGAGGGGGAGGGGAAAAAGAAAGGGAAAAAAAGAGTAAATGATTTAGAGAGGGTTTACTTTTCTGTCTCTGGGAGACGTGAGTATGACTTCTGGTGGATGCTGATTGAGGATAGAAACACATTTTTATGACTGAGGGGTGCACACGCTGCAACCAATAAACATCTTTCATCTGGACACACACACAGCATGTCCTCTACTCCTCTCTCTGTTAGGAAGAGAGCAGCACTCTCCTCTATGAACCTCAATCACTCACCACACAGGCAGAATAAAAATGGCCTCCTCTATCACCTCAAACACACACACACACACACACACAATAGTAGTCAAAGGCATTTAGATTCACACAGATTACTACACATTTCAGTCCTTGTCCTCTCAGATGGCATTAGTCAGATGATACCACACTTATCAAACCGAGTGCAAATGTTCCGTCTCTAAACGACCAAAGCACCATAATTACTTGTGAAAGTACAGCCTTCATGCGACCGTGCCTCACATTCACTCGTGCACAGCGCACGAACAGCAAGCGTACCCATACAGTTTGTCCTCAGCATACGACACTGTTCAGGAAATGGTAACCATGGCAACCAACAAGCTCAGGGAGCACCTCGGAGGTTATTAAATCAGGTGAAACAGAAGGACGCAACAGAATATGAGCAGCTAGAAGGACAGAGAACAAGATAAACATCACGACTGTTGCAGCTGCGGCTGCGGCTCGGTCAGGGAACATAAAAATGAAAAACGAGTAAAATAACTGCAATGTCGTTAAAGAAAACTGTTCTGGAAGTGGAGATAATCAGACAGATTTGAGTTTGATTCTTATCCTGACGAGCTTCCAGAATAAGAACTGTACGGTCATCATCTGCCATGTGACAATGGATATTTAGATTAAACATTAAAAAATACTTCCCTGCATTATTTTCATCAACGAACAGTTAAAGTAAGTTGTAAATTTACTGAGCTTTTGTTGAGCTCCTAAAACTTATCTTGGTAGTGTTCAAGTAAAACAAAGTAGAGCAATTTATAAGGCTCACAAATAAGCGCTGTTGTCCACTTTAAAGTGGCTCTGACATTAAATATGGATGTGTTTTTAGAAAGACAACATGAATAACATATTGCAAAATAAATGTCACATTGCTGAGAAGAACACTATTGAGATGTTTCCATGTGTAGTAACAGGAAGTGATGGCAAAGGGGAAGGCCTGCTTGAAAACACAGCGTTGGATTTCAACAGAGAAAGTACCAAAGAATCTGAAGTTCCTTCGGATTATTTTGAGTCACTGAGAGAGAATCGAAGAGAAGTCAAAATTCAAAAAATGTTGTCACAATAAAGGAAGACCAGGGAGTTCCCCTTTGATGTCACTTCCTGTTTTACTTTGGCTACACCAAACTCAAAATAAAATATGCCAGTTATGACAAAATAGGTAATTTTGTATATAATAAGACTTTATCTTCCACTTTTTGTACAGTAGTCCCTTGTTTATCGCAGGGGATCTGTACCCTCAAACCCACGATAAGTGAAAAACGCCGACGTAGGAATAGTAGCACAAGTAGTAAGTAGTAGCTTACTTTTATTATACAGTATATTTTTAAGATGTTTTAAACCCTTCTCACACTCTTGCAATATTCTAAACAATATTCTAAACGCAGAACAGCTGATCAGCTGCAGTAGGAAGTTTTTCCTACAGTAATAATAATAATAATAAATTCAATTTATACCGCACTTTTCATTAATAAAAATCTCAAAGTGCTACAACAATAAAACAAGTGATAAAATCAAGTAAAATCAATAATGATATCAACTAAGATTAAAGACAGAATCATGTGGAGGCCGAATAGGCCTGCTTAAAAAATAAATAAATAAAACAAGTGATAAAATCAAGTAAAATCAATAATAATTCTAATAAGTAAGGGCTGCACAAAGGTGCAAGAGGTGATAATACTTTAAAATCATTTATTTTACGGTAAATACAAATTCTATGCCAATCATGCGGCTCATACATCAATCAGCCATCTGTGTGTCATGTCCAATCTTATTTTGAAAAACCGCGATAGAGCGAGTCCACGATAAACGAACCGCCAAGTAGCAAGGGACTACCGGTAGTGCATTTGTAAGATATGCATGTTACACTAAGTGATAAAGTCAAGAAAACAACTGCTTTGTTTTTTTTTTCTGATAAAGGTGGTTCTACGTTAATTCAACTATGAATGAGTTTTCCACGCACAGCTTCTTGGTTTTTTTTTTTGTTTGTTTTTGTTTTGTTTAGTAAGTAATGACATGGTGAGATGTGTTGTGTCTTTGTACACTTGAGAGTAACTTTAACAGATTTAGAACCTAGTAAGAACCAGATCGTTCTTATTTTGTTTTGGCAATGGAAATAAATTAAATAGAATTGGAAAATTATGTACTTTTTCCATTAACTGTATGTCATATAGGCTTGGACTGAGGCTACTATTGTTTTCTGTGAGTGTTTCATCTAAATAGTTGTAGCTTTATTATTTGTTTCTAGAGAAATATCTGATTCAGTTCATGCAGCTACAAAGTCTTCTGATGAATTCCTTTTGCTAATGTGTTTGCACGTGGTTGCTGAAGCTGAAGTGTTGGTTAAAACTAGCTCACATCCTCTTTCCTCTTTTTGTGTTTGGTATCATCCTGGAAACTGTGGATATTGCTCTAATCTTTGCACATAGGGGTTAAAGTTTTTGATGCCTATAGCAGACCTCTTGGCCTTAGCTGTCTGTGAATGTAAAGGAGATCTGAACCCTGAGTCTTTTGCTGCCACATATCACAAGCAGGAGAATGAAGCAGCAAAAACATGCTCTTTCAGCCTGTGAACATTAATGTAAACTGTGCAGAACAATTTCAATCTAAAACACGTCAAAGATCTGTTCAATCACATTCACATATTTACAGGCTTTAAATTCTACATTCCCAATTCTGTGATTTTCTCTGCATTAGGGATACACGATATTGGATTTTTTGACCGATATCCAATATGCAGATATGTTAAAACTTATTCAGCTGATAACCGATGCCGATATTGTATATACGTTCCTTTGTCAGAACATAGCCCTCTTATTTAGGCTTAATTGCTACAAAAATTGTGCAACAGCTGTAAGAGCTGGTGACATATACTGTATTCAGTAACAGCCATATGATATGCATTGCAATTTAACTTACTGTATATTACGTAAATGAAAAGTGTTAAATGTTATTTATTAGCATTAAGCCCCCAGTATACTCCCGCGTACGTCCATACACAGAGGTACAAGCGTACCCACGCAGGGCATGTACGCGCAAAGCTAAATTTTTACGACCGCATACGCAAACGCGGTGTCGCACAATAAACTGCCCGGCGCCGGACTGTTTTGTATGTGACACCAATGTATTTAATTCCCCTTCTTCATCCCTGATCTGGTCTTTTCTTTTGTTTTTTTTTGCCAAAAGGCAAGTGATCTCTTCCTCCTCCGTTGACGCCATGACTGAAATGATGGAGAAATGTCCATTGACGCCATGACTGAAATGATGAGAAATGAACAAAAACCAGTGCTCCCTGTTTTTTTTTTTTTTTTTAGAACTTTTTATTAACAACATATAAACACAGAACACCGCTGCGGCTGAGACTCCCAGCACTTTTTTTTTGGACCCGTCAATCAATTCAGTAGGCGTGTCAGCAAATGACCAATCGGCAACCTAAATTTGTCCCGTAGGTAAACACTCCTCGTCTGTGGAGCTGCGCTGCAGCTGCTTAGGGTGGATACTTGAGTATGATGTCTGAACCCTCTGCGTACAGTATGCACGTACATATGCGTGAACGGACATACGTGGGAGTACAGTATACTGGGAGCTTTAGTCACCTGTGATGCTCTCTCACTTGTGGAGGCTTGTTCCAGGTTCCTAGCTGCAGTGTGGGATACTCTGCTCTCCTGTGCATGAAGGACAGCCTTTTTAAGATCAAAGTTTTTGTCTACCCATTGTGCTATAAGACTAATCATGCTAATGGGCCTAACACAACGTCCAAATGTCTGTGGTAAATCTCACCCGGCGGAAATGACGGCTTGTAACTCGGGTAACGTTACGTCGGAAAAATATCTCCGACTGCGGATGATGTAGCAAGGCTCAACATATTCCACAAATCTTTGGAATCTGACATCCTCACCAACGAAAAATAAAACTTCCACACACTGACACTTCCGACATTTTGAATATTCCTCTCCGCCGTGAGATCAGTTGACGTCATAGCGTTACGCTGCAATGTCCATGCTGAACTGCCACTGCAAGCAAAAACAGTGCCTTTCATATTAGCGAGTTATTTTAATGGAATGGCCGATGTCCGATATTGAAAATTAACGTTAATATCGTCCAATACCGATACCATGTCGATAATATTGTGCATCCCTACTCTGCATTTCTGCAGAAGTCATCCATCCATCCATCCAACCATTATCTTTATCCGCTTCTTCCTTTTCAGGTCACGGGGGGTCACTGGTGCTCATGTCCAACTATAACTGTGCGAGGTGGGGGACACCCTGGACAGGTCTACAGTCCATCCATCACAGGGATACATGGAGACAAACAAGACAAACAACCATTCACTCTCTCACTCACGCCTAGAGACAATTTAGAGTTACCAATCATTCTAACATGCATGTTTTTAGTCTGTGGGAGGAAACTGGAGTACCTGGAGAAAACCCACACGTGCAAAGAGAGAACATGCAAACTCCACCCAGAAAGGTCCCAGGCTGGGATTTGAATCAGGGTGACTTGATCACTGAAAGGTAGCAGCTCTACCAACTGCACCACCATGCTGCTAATTGTATAACTCTTAATTAACATTTTATATAGTTTTGTGTTGTAAAGACAAGTTTATTGCACTACTACTATGCAACTACTGTTGCATGTTATCTTTTTTTAAATGAAGACAACCAAAGATAAAAAAATAACATCTAACATTCACAAAACATGGTGTGATTTAGGTATGAAGAGCACATCTCCATATACTATACGTAGTTGCATTTTTTAACAAAACAAAGGGACAATATGCAACATTGACACACACAAAAACATTAGCTGCAGCAGTCATTAGCAACACAAGCATTTATTACTTGCTGCCCCATCGATAGTTCTCCATCTCAGGCCCAGTGAGACCTTTAACAATAATGTTTCACCTTGTAAGTCATGTTTACTGCTGGAAGAACACTTTGCTTGATCAGGCTTCAGACTGTGTCATTAGACTCATTAGCTACGACTCTTACACAGATGTCTACCTGCTTCACTTCCCTCTGTTTGGTTCAGTCAGACCAACTGTGACACATTTATTTTCCATTCTGTACCTGAATCTGTCCTTTCCCTCCCTCTATCGTGTTTGCTCTCTCTCTCACTTTCTTTTTCAGTGAACTGCATTGATCTGCTGCACTCTATGAATGCATTAGCACATATTAGACAGGATGAAGTATGGAATCAAAGCAGGAAGAATTAAATTCAACCCACATTGAATTGTCCCCCACAACCTCACCTCCCTCATTCCTCTGAGGTTCCCAATTACAGGGCTCACTGGGGACCAGCTTGTTCAACCACATTTAAATAACCTGTCCTTCTGAAGATGCTCAGTCTACAAGGCTTCAGGGCTGCGGAGAGGGGAGGGATGGAACATGCAGCATTTGTAGAAACTTACTTGCAAATTCGTAGCAACTCATAGAAAGACTCACATCCCCAAGGCATGCCTACTCATGTGCAGCCCAAGCATTATCTCTCTCTCTCTCTCCTCTAACTTGTTCTATTCGGAGCATCACAGCGAGATGAGACGGGTGATGCAAACAACTGCAACAAATTGAGTCTAGTGACAAACAATTCAGCGATAAAACAGGGAGCATGGAATCCAAATTCATGGTGAAAGATACAAAAAAAGGCAGTCCCTCCAAAATTATTATCTCTTTTTCAGCAGAAGCAACATCTGGAACAGCCATGTAAAACCTGGGTGAGGCTGCCAAGAGCAACCTGGACTCAGAATGGCAGTAAGGCACTGAAAAAAGAACGAACGCCAAAAACGTTCAATTTAAACATATGCTCCACAACACCAGTAGCTTCCATAAAATTGATGGATGTTTGCGCTCATTATTTACACAAATGGATCTTCTAATTGACGAATAAATAAACATGCGGCCTGAAATAGCAATAAGGCTGAACACACCGAACAGCACGCTCAAGCACTACTGCTATCACGCACAAAACACAAGTAATTAGTTTCATGAGGGTGCAAGTCTTTTGTAAAAACATGTAACCTTCATGCCTGATGTGTCACCCTCACTCTGAACGCCGTCCAGCATGTCGGTTACCACCCATTACAGGAAGAGCCACACAAAGGAATGCGTAATCGCTTCAGTGAGCCCTCATAAGAGGGTTTATGACACTGACACAAACCCAAACATACACAGGGACCAGAGAGAGTTAGCGCCATCCCTTTGCTCCTCCAAGGCACCAACCTCACCGTTTTTTTTGGTAGCTGGTTGAAGATGTTTGTTTTAGCAGCATCATGACAACGAAAGTTCCCAAGAGCTGTACGTTCTACTCACATGCATGCACACATGCAAACAACAAGCTGCTGAGTCACAGCTTGCTGTCCACCAGACACTAAGGAAGTAAGAACCTATGATTGATGATCCAGAGATTATGAGAACATCCGACAGGTTCAAATGAAAGAAGCAAGTTGCTTAAAACACTTGAAACAAGAGTGTGCTTGTTATGCTTACTGGCCTCAAGTAATATTGTAAAAACCTTGACTTGATCATTGACCAAGACGTCTTATGACATGAACAAGTATAGTGGTACCAGGACTGCTTTCTTCCACCCGTGCAATAAAAAAAAGGAAATATCTTGTCCTAAAATTGATACAACAAAATATGTCCATGCATTTATCCCTTCTAGGCTGGACTACTGTAACTCTTTACCGTCTGCTGGTGAAGATTCTCAGTCATCCAGGACATGATAAATCAAAAAGGCGTTCAATTCAGGATCAACTGGACTTTATTTGTAACAGAAAACGTTTCGACTTCTGTCCAGAAGTCTTTTTCAATTCTGAATGGAAGCTGTGAGAACGAGAAGTTTTATACAGGCTTACAAGTCAATAACACATACATGTAAATTGACAGATCACACCTTAACAGTAGGGAGTCCCTTGAAGTCTCTGACAGAAAACACAACTAATCACAGCTGAGGTAACACATACATGTAAATTGACAGAACACACCTTAACAGTAGGGAGTTCCCTTGAAGTCTCTGACAGAAAACACAACAACTGTATGTAAATTGACAAACAACACCTCACAGCCCAACAACAGAGGCTTCTCAACAAACTTTGTTAGTCTAATTCACAGACAAGACACCTCTGCTCCCATCCGGTGTAAGACCTTTGTGAATCAGCCCCAAAACTGAGTTGTAAGTTTTGGAAAGTTGAAATCTCAGACCTCCTCCTCTGTTAAGAGAAGGTTTTTCTCTCTTAACATACAAAGCTTCCTTAACACCCCTCTCAAACCATCTGTGTTCTCGGTCCAAAATTTGCACATTTTCATCCTCAAATGAGTGTCCCTTGTCCGTGAGGTGAAGGTGAACAGCTGAGTTTTGTCCAGAGGTGGTGGCTCTCCTGTGTTGGGACATTCTTTTGTGGATAGGTTGCTTCGTTTCTCCGATGTAACGGTCTGAGCAGACCTCGCTGCACTGGACTGCATACACCACACCACTCTGTTTGTGTGTGGGGGTTCTGTCCTTCGGGTGGACCAGCCTCTGTCTGAGAGTTCTGCTGGGTTTGAAATGTACTGGGATGTTGTGTTTGTTGAAAATCCTTCTGAAATTCTCTGAGACTCCAGCAACATAAGGAATGACAATGTTTTTCCGTCTGTTAGCATTTTTCTGTTGATTATTGTGTTTAGCAGATTTTCTCGCTGACTTGACAAAAGCCCAGTTGGGATATCCACATGTTTGCAGCGATTTGTTGATGTGTTTCTGTTCCTTTTCCTTCCACTTCCTTCTTCCTTCCATTCATTTGAGGATGAAAATGTGCAAATTTTGGACCGAGAACACAGATGGTTTGAGAGGGGTGTTAAGGAAGCTTTGTATGTTAAGAGAGAAAAACCTTCTCTTAACAGAGGAGGAGGTCTGAGATTTCAACTTTCCAAAACTTACAACTCAGTTTTGGGGCTGATTCACAAAGGTCTTACACCGGATGGGAGCAGAGGTGTCTTGTCTGTGAATTAGACTAACAAAGTTTGTTGAGAAGCCTCTGTTGTTGGGCTGTGAGGTGTTGTTTGTCAATTTACATACAGTTGTTGTGTTTTCTGTCAGAGACTTCAAGGGAACTCCCTACTGTTAAGGTGTGTTCTGTCAATTTACATGTATGTGTTACCTCAGCTGTGATTAGTTGTGTTTTCTGTCAGAGACTTCAAGGGACTCCCTACTGTTAAGGTGTGATCTGTCAATTTACATGTATGTGTTATTGACTTGTAAGCCTGTATAAAACTTCTCGTTCTCACAGCTTCCATTCAGAATTGAAAAAGACTTCTGGACAGAAGTCGAAACGTTTTCTGTTACAAATAAAGTCCAGTTGATCCTGAATTGAACGCCTTTGAACGGTCTTACTTAGGGATGCCCAATGTGCCTTACTGCATATGCCACTTTTTGCCTCTATAACAACATCAACTACTACCTCATACATATACTGTGTACACTAACTCATACGCTGCTTTGCCACTTTGCAAATGTCAATGCTAGAAACCTTTAGTTTATTTTAGTTATACTTTTTATACTCTTTTTTATACTAGTATGCAAAAACTCAGGACAGTATTATGTTCATTAAATGTTT
>JBBPBX010015846.1:0-20248 GCA_038048925.1 Garcialebias charrua
GGCCCCCCAAGATGACTCAAGCCCAGGGGCCCCCATCCTCCTAAATCCGGCCCTGGGGTGATGGCAGCAGATTTGAAGGCTGTGGGAACAATGCCAGAGGTTAGGGAGGAGTGGATGATATTAGTGATGATAGGGAGCAGAGACGGGAGACAGGATTTAACAAGAACTGTGGGAAATGGGTCAAGTTGACAGGATGAGGACTTGGACTTGCTGATAATGTCAGCAATGTCATCAGCAGAGGGGAGGGAGAAGACAGAGAAAGGGAGGGAGGGAGGGGGGAGTTCAACAAGGATGCTGGGGGCAGTATTTGGTCCAAGGTGTTTATGAATTGAAATAATCTTTTCATTGAAATATGACATCAGGGAGTTGCAAAATTCTGTGGAAACCATGTGAGAGGGTAGAGAGTTAGGAGATGAGACAGAACGGTGAAGGAGAGAGAACAATGTCTTTGAATTACCAACATTGGAACTGATGATGTCTGAGAAGTAGCTGGATTTGGCTTGAGAAATACTGTTCTTGTAATGGACGAGGTGGTTTGCATAAAGTTCCTTGTGAATTGTGAGACCGGATTTTTTATAGAGACGCTCTAGTGCCGACCTTTGGTTTTCAGGGAGCGGAGTGCTGGAGTGAACCAGGGTGCAGAGTTGGAGAAGGAAAAAGTCTGGGTTTTCAAGGGAGCAACAGAGTATGTTGGTGAGGCTTGTGTTGTATAATGTGACAAGATCATCTGGTTTGGAGGAGTTGAAAGTGGAGAGGGTATTATTAATATGAGATAAAAGAATGTCATGGTTGATATTCTTGATATTATGGAAGGAATGAGTGTATTGAGGTTTATCTGAGGAAAATTTAAGACTAACTTTGAATGAAATCATCAGGTGATCAGTAAATGGAAGTTCCTCAGAAGAACAGTTAAGAGGAGAGAGTCCAGAACAGCAGAGTAAGTCCAGAGTGTGCCCCATCTTGTGTGTTAGAAAGTTGATGAATTGTTGAAAGCCACAGCTGTCCAGGCAAGATGTGAAGTCTATGGTGAGGGGGTTGTTTTCTTCATCCAAATGAAGGTTGAAATCGCCCAGCAGGAGAATATGGGGTGAAAGAGCTGTAAGATGAGCCATTAAAGCAGCAAAGTCTTTCATGAAGGAGCTGTTCACTTTTGGAGGGCGGTAGATAGTGGCAACAACGGTGGGGGTCGGGCCAGCGAGCAGGCACACAGTGTGTTCGAAGGAAGAGGGAGGGGGGGTGTGAACCGGAGTGACCTTCCAGTTCTCGCGGTGAATCATTGCGAGACCTCCGCCTCTGCCTGAGGCGCGGGCCTTGGCGGTGTAAACAAACCCCGGTGGAGTAGACTCGTTCAGATGAAAAAAGTCATTTTGTTGTTGCCACGTTTCTGTTAAACAGATGAAATCCAGTTTTCGGTCGGATATTAGATCGTGAACAAGCTGACCTTTGCCCGTGAGGGAGCGAACGTTCAGAAGTCCAAACTTTACGGAGGAGGCGGAAGTAGTGACTGGAGCGTTAGCTGACCGAGCTAGGTTGGCTAACGTGCTGCTGCTGTTAGCGGTCCGAGCATTGCGGTGTGAAGAATGGCGAGAGTCAGACCAGATGGAGGTTATTGGATTAGCCTTGTCAGCGTTCAGAGGACGGTGCGAGCCCCGGTGGATGTATCTCTGACGAGGATGGAAGGAAATTTCCTGAAGAGGGAGTACAGGCGGCGCGGCCGGTAGAAAACGAAGACGAAGGAGCTCAACGGCTGAATAATGGAGCAGGCCAGACGCTGGGTGGTGGAGGATGAGAAGCAGCAGAGTCCAAACACGAGAGCAGGCAGCAGGTAAATCCAAGTAAAATCCATGTTTGTTGATGAGTAGAAATGCCCAGGCAGGGTCGGTGAAAAAACAGCAGAAAGTACTGAATAAAACAAAAACAAGAAAAAAGTACGAGGAGCAGCTGCAGCTAGGTGCGCACGCGTTCACCCCCCGGAAGTCAAGTGAACCACTAGACTGAGGAACAGCTTCTACCCTGAGGCTGTTAGACTCATGAATATCTAACCAGAATAATCACAGTGAAAAATCATGTCTTGTTGCTGCTGATCTGTTTCATGTTGCTGTGTTCATTCGTGCTCATCTACTCACACAGACTCATGTTTGTGCTGCTGTTCGACGTACTGTATTGTTTTTATGCTGCTAGTGCTTAATGTGTTTTAGTTGACGTTTTTCTTAGTTCATATCTTAGATCTTATTACTGTTTTTCTTTTTCACACATTTTAATGCTTTTGTTGGGTGTAACTGGGACCCGGTGTACACAATTTCGTTCCACAACATGTACCACATGTAGTGTGAACAACAAATAAAGAGCCTTGAATCCTTGGTTGTACCGAACATCCAAGGATATTTTTTATGGCACATTGCTTCACTTACTTGACCCCTCATCTATAAAGATACATCTTGGTGGTTCTGGGGGTATAAAGTGCATAATTCCTGGGATTGTAGTTTTTCAGTCCGAGTCCTGTGGTTTCAACATGCTGCCAAAGGTATTATTCTAAAGTTATGCCGCTTGTCCATCTTGTTCCCAGAGCCTCTTGTGCAATACGCTGGTACACCAGAAGCCAGGAACACTGCTGTGCATATGGGAGTTATTTAAGAGGGAAAAATAAGTTATAACAAAATAAAAATGCAAGAAATAGTCTGAAAGCAGTATGCAGGTGAAGATTCTCAGTCGTCCAGGACATGATAAATCAAAAAAGGCGTTCAATACAAGATCAACTG
The DNA here is from genome assembly GCA_038048925.1 of Garcialebias charrua. NCBI lineage: Eukaryota > Metazoa > Chordata > Actinopteri > Cyprinodontiformes > Rivulidae > Garcialebias > Garcialebias charrua. Next base: position 2,760 of record JBBPBX010015846.1, read on the forward strand.
GACTTTATTTGTAACAGAAGACGTTTCGCTTCTCATCCGAGAAGCTTTATCAATTCAATGAACCAGACTGTGTGCGCGTGGATTTATAACAGGAGTCACGCACCAACATATGTTGGTTGCAAGACACACAACTGTATGTTGTCTTCTGTCAGAGACTTCAAGGGAACCCCCTACTGTTAAGGTGTGATCTGTCAATTTACATGTATGTGTTACCTCAGCTTGCAACCAACATATGTTGGTGCGTCACGTGACTCCTGTTATAAATCCACGCGCACACAGACTGGTTCATTGAATTGATCTTGTATTGAACGCCTTTTTTGATTGAGTCTGAAAGCAGATTTATCGGTACTGCTACAGTATCTTAGATCTAAATCATTTCTAACAAATATCAAACTGAGTCTATTTCAGTTAATTAAAACAACACTACCTGTTAAATACAAAGGGAGTTTCCTTGTGTGCAGTTCTATGTCAAACGTTTCCAAATGTTGGTGTCTCGCAAGAAAGTTCTTTCAGAAAGCAGCAACAAGGCTTTTTAAAACACAACACAGCATGACAAGCTGTGTCCAACAAATAGAATGAAACAACTTCCACGCTGTGCATTAAAGGACGTCTTGAAAACGCATTGATTTGCTCAAAGTTTGAGACGAACGAAACAATTTGACTTTGAAATTCATCGTGGTGGAGTGGAACCACTTGGAGCTGCCATGATCTTAATTTCTGCTCTAAATCAGAGAGTCAGAGTCAGAGAGTCTTTATTGTCATTTGCACCGCATGTGGTACATGTGATGAAAACGAGATTATGTACACGAGGTCCCAGTTACATCCAACAACAAATGAAAGAGAAAAACAGTAATAACATCTAGAACTAACTAAGAAAAACATCAACTAGTAATACACTAAGCCTAATATAGTGGGAATAAACAGCAGCACGAACATGAGTTTGTATGAGCAGATGATCACAGATGAACACAGCAACAAGAAAACAGATCAGCATCAGTATGATGTGATATTTTGCAGTGTTTATTTTTTATTTTATTTTTATTTATTCATGAGTCTAACAGCCTCAGGGTAGAAGCTGTTCCTCAGTCTAGTGGTTCTACACTTGATGCTCCTCAACCTCCGTCCTGAGGGGAGTGGGGCAAAGAGTGAGTGTGCTGGATGAGTGAGGTCTTTCATGATGCAGGTGGCTCTTTTCCTGCATCTGGAGGTGTAAATGTCTGTGATGGTGGGGAGACTGACTCCAACAGACTTCTGTGCAGCCTTCACCACTCTCTGCAGAGCTTTCCTCTCTTCAACTGTGCAGCCTCCATGCCACACGTTGATGCTGGAGCACAGGATGCTCTCCACTGCACACCTGTAGAAGGAGGTGAGGACTGGGCTGCTCAGACCAGCTCGTCTCAGCCGTCTGAGGAAGTAGAGTCTCTGATGACCTTTCTTGATCAGGCTGGTGGTGTTGTTGCTCCAGCTGAGGTTATCATTCATGTGTACACCCAAGTATTTGTAGCTGGAGACCACTTCCACTGCAGACCCACCTATTTTCAGTGGGGCATGGGTGTGTTTGTTCCTTCTGAAGTCCACAATCATCTCCTTTGTCTTCTTCACATTCATGTGAATCTGATGCCGTAACCTCTTCGACACATCTAGTGGAGTTAACAACATCTAACAAGTCAAAGGTACGTCAGTTCTTTGCCCTCCTGTACGGAAAAAGACTTGCAGCTCACAGATGGATGTGATCACAACAGAGATTTTAGAGCTGGATCTACTCTGTCTGATTGATAAATAAGTGAGCATGTAAACACTTCCCATTACAGTATTTAAGTGTATGTTCGAGTCAAGCCTGTAACTGAAACTGTGGAGCCAAAACTAGACTTATAGAATTATAAACTTACATGTTTTTTTGAAGATATGAATCTGACAAGTTGGCCTTGAAAACAGGCTGACTTGTCAAATTTCTCTTGGGGTATGTATAAACTAAGGAAAGCTTCAACTATTGCAACACCCCCACCCCCGAGAACTTCTGTGAAGGCTTATCACAGAGCTGCACCGGCTGACCAACATCTTATCAGGACTATGGTCTATCTGGAAGTGCTTCATGGACAAATCTCAACATCTTGCCATCAAATCATATGTAATGTGTTGTAAATGTGCTTGCTGGTAGTTTTTTAATGTCTTAAATCAGTCCTGATAAGGACAAGATGTGAAGAGATCTTTTTTTGTAATGCCACTATCCTATCCTCGTGGATTTTTCATATTTTCTATGTAAACAAGTATTCTGAAAAAGGATAAGGGGCCATGCTCCACCGGCAGAAGCAACATGCACTCCGCCCATCTTTCGGACGACTGTACGAACATAATCTCACTGTATCTCAGTGCATTGATAATAAAGCTTATTCTGATTCTGATTTTGATTCTGAGCTTGCAAGAAGTGAAATGAAAATGAATCACAAATATTTGCTACAACTTTTAAAATATATATTTGTCTCTGAATTATTAAAAAAGTATATAGTTTAAATGGTCATTTTGTAAGTTAGACTAACTAACTGAATAAACAAAATCAAGCTTATTTTATTTCCTTTTTTTTTTACAAATACATATTCAGGTTGATATGTTTGTACACTTTTTCTAGACAGTAGTTTGTAAAAGCCTTGAGTCAGCCTTTGTTTATATATATTTTTATTACGAGCAGCCAGACGGACTTGAAATGTTTTAAAACCATTTTGAGAATCAGTGTTTTTCAAGAATCTTTGAAAGTTGTTTTCTTTCACTTTTGCTGCTCAGTCATTTTTAGAGTCAGAGAGAATTTATTGTCATTTGCACCGCATGTAGTACATGTGTTGAAAACGAGATTATGTACACAGGGTCCCAGTTACATCCAACAACAAATGCAAGAGAAAAACAATAATAACATCTAGGATTAACTAAGAGAGACATCAGCTAGTAATACACTAAGCCCTAATGTAGTAGAAAAACATCATTATAAACAGCAGCACGAACATGAGCAGATGGTCACAGATGAACGCAGCAACAAGAAACAGATCAGTATCAGTATGATGTGACATTTTGCAGTGTTTATTCTTATTATTTATTTATTCATGAGTCTGACAGCCTCAGGGTAGAAGCTGTTCCTCAGTCTAGTGGTTCTACATTTGATGCTCCTCAACCTCCGTCCCGAGGGGAGTGGTGCAAAGAGTGAGTGTGCTGGGTGAGTGAGGTCTTTCATGATGCAGGTGGCTCTTTTTCTGCATCTGGAGGTGTAAATGTCTGTGATGGTGGGGAGACTGACTCCCACAGACTTCTGTGCAGCCTTCACCACTCTCTGTAGAGCTTTTCTCTCTGCAACTGTGCAGCCTCCATGCCACACGTTGATGCTGGAGCACAGGACGCTCTCCACTGCACACCTGTAGAACGAGGTGAGGACTGGGCTTCTCAGACCGGCTCGTCTCAGCCGTCTGAGGAAGTAGAGTCTCTGATGACCTTTCTTGATCAGGCTGGTGGTGTTATTGCTCCAGCTGAGGTTATCATTCATGTGTACACCCAGGTATTTGTAGCTGGAGACCACCTCCACCGCAGATCCACCTATATACAGTGGGGTGTGGGTGTGTTTGTTCCTTCTGAAGTCCACAATCATCTCCTTCGTCTTCTTCACATTCATGTGAAGGTTGTTCTCTTTGCACCAGCTCTCCAGATGTTCCACCTCCTGTCTGTAGCTGGATTCATCATTATCTGTGATGCATCCCACCACAGCTGTATCATCTGCAAACTTAACAATATGACAGCCTGGATGTGTGGCTGTACAATCATATGTGAGCAGAGTGAACAGAAGAGGGCTCAGCACACATCCCTGAGGAGAGCCAGTGCTGAGGGTGATGGTGGAGGAGGAGAAGTTGTGGATCTTCACGGACTGTGGTCTGTCTGTTAAGAAGTCTAAGACCCAGTTACAAATAGAGGGGCTTAGTCCAAGTGTGGATAGTTTGTCTATCAGAGTTTGGGGGATCATGGTGTTGAAGGCAGATGTGAAGTCCACAAAGAGCAGACGCACGTATGAGTCCTTCTGATCCAGGTGGGTGAGAGCAGTGTGGACCACGGAGGAGATGGCGTCCTCTGTTGATCGGTTCTCACGGTATGCATATTGATGAGGGTCCTCGTTGATGTTGACGGCTGTCTTGATGTGGGACATGACCAGTTTCTCAAAACATTTAGCGACTATCGGGGTGAGAGCCACCGGTCTGTAGTCATTCAGACCAGTCACTGTGGAGCTTTTTGGGACTGGGATGATGGTGGCGGTCTTCAGGCAGGTGGGAACTGACTCCAGTGCAAGTGAGGTGGTGAAGATGTCAGCCAGCACCTCACAGAGCTGGTCCGCACATTCCTTCAGAACTTTCCCTGGGATGTTGTCTGGACCCGTAGCTTTATGAGGGTTGATCCTTCTGAGACTGCCTCTCACTTCTGCTGCGGTCACTTTGAGGTGCTCCTCGTCTGGTGATGAGGTGAGTCTGGTGCTAGTTGGTCTGTTTGGATCATCAAAACGTGCATAAAACTTATTGAGGGCATCAGGCAGGGATGGGTCCCTGGGGCATTGTTTGCTTTTGCCCTTGTAGTCTGTTAAGCATTTGATGCCCTGCCACATGCTCCTTGGATCATGTGAGGTGAACTGTCCCTCGATCCTCTGTGCATACGCGGCTTTGGCCTTCTTTATGCCATCATCCAGTTCTCTCCTGCACTTTCTCAACTCCTCAGTATCTTTAGACTTGAATGCAGTGTCCCTGGCTGCCAGCAGGGTGCGGACATCCTTATTTAGCCAGGGTTTTTGATTGGGGTAAAATTTAACACACTTTCTTATGGATACATTTTCAGCACATGTACTGATGTAACCCAGGACAGAGGAAGCATAAAGCTCCAGGTCAATTGAATTTCCATTCGTAGCTGCCTCTTTGAAGACAGACCAGTTTGTGTTTTCAAAGCAGTCTCTTAGCATGGGGGAACTATCTTGGCGCCACGATGTTATCACTCTTTGTTCTGGCATCGCACGTCTGAGTGGGGGTAGCTGTCTAGGGACCAATAGCAGGGAGCGATGGTCGGAAGCCCCGATCGGTGGGCGTGGCTTCGCCGTGTACGCCCCCTTCACATTCGTGTAGACCTGGTCTAATGTCTTATTTCCTCGTGTTTCTGTGAAAACGTGCTGATTGAAGGTTGGAAGGATGACACGTAAATCCACGTGATTGAAGTCCCCGGAAACAATGAAAAACCCCTCAGGATATTTACACTGCAGCGAGGTGAGTAAGTCATGAATTTCTTCCTGGGCGTCTTTAGCATTAGCATCGGGGGGTATGTAAACATTGCTTATTATTATCGCTGAATAGTCGCGGGGGAGGTAATGTGGCCTACATCTTATTGTTAAAAGCTCCACAGCAGCTGAGCAGATCCTGCTGATAACGGCACAGTTCGTGCACCAGTCTTTGTTAACGTAAATGCAGACGCCTCCACCTCGCGTTTTCCCCGTAGTCTCGATGCACCGGTCCGTTCTGAAAAATAGTTTATTATCCAACTCGTAAACAGAGTCAGGAGTGTCTTCATTGATCCATGTTTCCGTGAGACAAAGCACCGAACATCTCCTCATCTCCTCCGACGTTGTTACTCTCAGACGAAGCAGGTCCATCTTGTTGTCGAGCGAACGCACATTGGACAGAAATAAAGCCGGCATCGGGGGTTTACCGGTTTTAGCGTCTGCTCGTAGTCTCGTCATGATTCCTGCTCGACAGCCACGCTTTTTCCCTCGAGAGCACCGCTTCCTTTTCTTTCCTCCGCGCATCTGCTTCCAGAAAGATGATCTAAGCAGATCCAATCTTCCGAGCTCTGATTTGAGTTCGTTGCTGATTTCAGCTGTGCCTTGTGGTAAATCCGCTCCAATTCTCAACAGCTCAGTTCGGCTATAATTCACCCGCAAAAAACGCGCAGAGTCAGGTACAAAAACACTATTAAAACTACTAAAAACTGGGAATGTTCTGGGAGCCCATGAAGCTGCTACTGGTCTGAGCGCGGCCATCTTGGAAAAAAAAGTACTTAGTTAACTTAGTCAAGTACTTCAGAAAAAAAAATAGTTGGCTATGCTACCTAACACTGACCTATGAATTATTCAAATGCAAAAAGGTCCCAGAATCAAGGGATGTGTGTCGCAACGCATCAACACATAACCTACCAAAGAACCATCTTTAATGTGAAACTTTAGGCGTTTTCACACCAACAGCCTGTCACAAAGACATCCTGCTTTGACACCAGTTATTTAGTTGAATCTGTGAAAAATACAACAACAACTAAAAACATAATTTGTAGCTTTTTTAACTTTTTTATGACTTTTACTGTTTTAGAAAAAAACAGATCTTTCATTTTCTATCCAACACTTTGTGACTGGGTAAAAAAATATATAAAAAAGGGAAAATTTAGATTACAAAAAGAATGAAGTTGGTGGCAGCACAGTGTTAGAGATTTTCTTACCTAATAAAGCCTCAGCTCATATTTATTCCAGTAAAACAACATGCTTGAATAGAGCAGCCCCAGTTCTGCGTGGAGACTGCAGGCGCTGTGGACTATCAGAGCATCGCAGCAGGAATGTGACTCCTGACAGACATATCTCTCAGGACCTCAGACTGAATGTGTTCCCAATTAACTCCATCTGATAAAGCATGAGCGCAAGTGAAACCCAAGGCGTGCACGATCAATAGCACTTGACTCTTTTCTTTTTACATGGGTTTGACATTGACAGACCACTCTGTGATTAATCATTTGTGGTGCTGCAGATAATTGTCTGACCACATTATCCTTTGTAGGTGTCGTTCGACTCAGTCATGTCAATAACGCTTTGAAAATAGCTCATCATTTTCTGCTCAGTTCTAGTTAATCTCCTGAGCTGGCATCTATATGAAAACCAGCTTTGCCTCAATTTCCCTGTCAGTTATTTCTCACTTCAACTTTTTTTTTTTTTTTGGGTCATGCATTCAGTTGGGCAGGAACTGCCATCTGCTGCAGAGTGAGGTAAATGTGTGGTGGTTGTTTCAGTGTGGCGAGCTGTTTGATAAAAACAAGCTGCGGGCCGCTGCAGTTTCATCCACAGAAAAGTCTCCTTGGTTTTCATGCTCATACACACAGCTGGATGTTTTTAGGTTTACCCAAACGAGATGGCTGTGACATGGGCGCTGGAGATGAAACAGGCCTCCTTCAGTGCACAAATACAGCATTACACTCCCGGCCTTGTGTGCAGCTTGTAGAGATGACACAAGAGGCTCAGGGCTTTATTGAGTCCTGCTGAGGGTGCTGTGTTGTAGTCGGCATCGGGCTCTGGTAAAGCTCAGGCTGCAGGGCAGCAGTAACAAGACTTGGCCCGTGGAACTGCGCGCAGGCCACTTGGCTGATGGTCTCTGTAGGCCAGTGTTTCTGTGTGAACGTTGGGAGATGAGGCCTGCTCGGCTCTCAGTTTGGGTAATGCTAAACTCTGTGAACTCTCTGTAGAACAGCACATAAAGAATACAACACCTTTATTTAAGCCAAATGTTCAGTGAGCGATCTTGGAGGTTTACCTTTTGAACAAGTTAAAAACATTAAACTGGACTGGACCACCTTGGTACATGGGTCTTATTTGTTGCAGGTGATGTGACAAACTGGTGACTTATCTAGGATGTGACCACTGGGTGGAAATCCAGTGCTAGCTGGTGATAGGCACCAACTGTATGTCTACAAATCGCTGAACAGTCTCCCCCGCCCCCCCCATCTCTCTGATTTGCTACAGCCGTATGTCCCACCACGTTCTCTGAGGTCAGCGGACCAGTTACTTCTCACAGTTCCAGGAACTCGTCTTAAACACAGAGGTGACAGGGCCTTCTCTGTAGCAGGACCAAGACTTTGGAATGAGTTACCTCTGCTCGTCAGACAGGCCCCTCCCTCTCAGTTTTCAAATCCCGTTTAAAGACCCATTACTATTCTGTTGCTTTCAACACCAGATGATCTGTGTTTGGTCGTTATATTTATTACCGGTATCTGCGATGTTTTTATGTCTATATTCTGATTTTACTTTATTTTGTATGTTGCTTGCCTGTTTTTCTGTTTGTACAGCACTTTGGTTGGCCTTGTTACTGTTTTAAGTGCTCTATAAATAAAATGGTATGGTATGGTAACTCCCAACCCTGAACAGGAAAAAGCAGATAAAGAGGATGGATGGATGGATGACTCTGACATCACGAGTGCCGCAGTATGGCCGCACTGACAGGAGCTCCTCTTCAACTCGATCTTTTTTTGTTCCTGTTGTTTTTGTTTTAACATTTTTTTACGCCTACAATGTACATCCACGGTACGGGTATGACTGCGACACACTTGTGGAGTTTTCTGTGTCACTGCCTTGCCATTGTGCTATCCTGCCATTGTGGTTCAGTCCTTCAAGCCTCAGGCTCAGGCCTGTCATTGCTGTCTCCATGATCCTCCATCTGCCTGCACGGATCAAACCCTATAGACCGTTCAATTCCGCGGGGGAACCTGGATGTTCGCCGTCTTCGAGACCCAGTTCTGGAGGGCAATCTGGGGGGGGCAGCAGCTGCTGTAGTCATTATTACCATCAAGCTGCTGACAGGACCTGCTAATGCTGCTGCTAACAGTACCATGCTGTAAACTGGACCATGTTGCTAAGAGAACCTCACTGTCATCAGAACCACTCTGCCAATAGGACCATGTTGCTGTAGATTTATTTATTTTTTCACTTTTGGAAACTTGGTGAAGATTCTCAGTCGTCCAGGACATGATAAAATCAAAAAGGCGTTCAATACAAGATCAACTGGACTTTATTTGTTGCAAAAGACGTTTCGACCCCTATCCAGGGGGCTTTTTCAATTCACTGAAACCAAAATGTGAGCGTGTGGAGTTATAACAGTCTAAAGAAATCACGCACCATCATATGTAAATTGCAAGCTGAGGTAACACATACATGTAAATTGACAGATCACACCTTAACAGTAGGGGGTTCCCTTGAGGTCTCTGACAGAGGACACACAACTGTATGTAGATTGACAAAAAACACCTCACAAACCAACAACAGAGGTTTCTCAAACAACTTCGTTAGTCTAATTCACAGACAAGACACTTCAGTTCCCATCCGGTGTAAAACATTTGGGAATCAACCCCAAAACTGAGTTGTATGTCTTGGAAAGTTGAAATCTCAGACCTCCTCCTCTGTTAAGAGAAGGTTTTTCTCTCTTAACATCAGAGTCAGAGAGTCAGAGAGTCAGAGTCAGAGAGTATTTATTGTCATTTGCACCGCATGTAGTACATGTGATGAAAACGAGATTATGTACACAGGGTCCCAGTTACATCCAACAACAAATGCAAGAGAAAAACAATAATAACATCTAGGATTAACTATAGAGACATCAGCTAGTAATACACTAAGCCCTAATGTAGTAGAAAAACATCATTATAAACAGCAGCACGAACATAACCATAAACATAACCATAACATAAACAGCTTCCTTCACACCCCTCTCAAACCATCTGTGCTCTCTGTCCAAAATTTGCACATTCTGATCCTCAAATGAGTGTCCCTTGTCTGTGAGGTGGAGGTGAACAGCTGAGTTTTGTCCAGAGGAGGTTGCTCTCCTGTGTTGGGACATTCTTTTGTGGATGGGTTGCTTAGTTTCTCCAATGTAGCAGTCTGGGCAGTCCTCGCTGCACTGGACTGCATACACCGCACCACTCTGTTTGTGTGTGGGGGTTCTGTCCTTAGGGTGGACCAAAGAAAAAGACGAAAAAACATTGTCATTCTTACGTTGCTGGAGTCTCAGAGAATTTCAGAAGGATTTTTAACAAACACAACATCCCAGTACAGGTAGTCCCCGATTTACGAGCGAGTTCCGTTACAACGAGGCGCTCGTAAACCGGAAATCTCGTAATTTGGAACGGCCGCCACGTGTCTCGTAAGTCCGGAATTTCGCTCGTAAATTGGAACGGTTTTGCTAGCGCGACTACAAACACTCGTTTTTCATCGAAAAACTGCTTACGAGTGCATAAAAATGATCGGAAACGTGTGTCCACATGTTTAGCTAACGAACTGTGGTGAAAAAACACAGAAAAACTCTGTATTTTTTGCGTTTTTTCAAAAAATTGCCAGCTCGTAAGTCCGGAACCTCGTAGATCAGAGCGCTCGTAAATCGGGGACTACCTATACACTTCAAACCCAGCAGGACTCTCAGACATAGGCTGCCTTCACTTTTCAGCGATGGGCAATAGAAAGCTAGTTTAAAAAACAAAACTTAATGTTTTAACCCTGTGATTTTTAAATGAAATCTAAAAGTTAACGAAGCACAGAGTTTGACTGCTTTGTGTCCCCAGGATGAAGCGTCAGTGTCTGCTGAGCGGTTGTCAGATTCAAGCTGCCTGTTCAGTCACCGAGTCGACTTTTCATCAACTTGGTTTTCAATGTGGAGCTGATTTGTTGGTGAAACCGCCTCGCAGCAATTATTTTTCCACGCTGCCATTCCTTGAGCATTGCTTCATGCTAAACTGACAATTTCACAGACCTGCAGAGAGGCGTTCCAGCCCGCTGCGAGCCCACGCAGTGTATTCCCACGTCTGATGTGGGAAGACTCATTGGATCCCCCACAAATATCTGTTTGAGCAGGAACATTAGCTCAGCCGGGTGGGTCTGGTCTCCTCCTTCACTGTCAGTGAACAAACTACTGTCAGACACTGATAATAACTCTGTAGCTTCTGTGCTCACTCTCCCTTTAAACACTCATGTTGTTTTTCTTATTCACCTTGAACCTTTGAGGAGACCTCTCTGAACGAGGCCTTCATCAGGAGTCTTCATAATCCAGGTCGAGTTGACAGCTGGCAGTCAGAGACAAAAACTCCACTCACACCATCTTCAGGAACAGGCAGTGAATTAAAGAACATCATGACTTCATCAACATGTTTTCTCCTTTTTTTTCCTCAACATTTATCATTCCTGTCAGGAAAGTTGTTTTATGTGTTAAACCACATTCTGAAGCCAACTTTCCTGTTTCTTATAAATCTTTCAGTGACCTCTTGTGGCTAAAAGTGGTTTTCATTCATCCTCTAGTCTAGTTCACAGTTGTGAGAGGATTCAACCAATCTGAGCTGGAGGTAAAATGCTGTCAATTTCTAAAATGTTAAGATTCATCACAAGATATTATATTTACAGCTTGCTATTATTACGAGCACACTTGTTGTGGAACTTGTCAGTGCAGTTTTAAAATGTCCCAAAGAGTTTTATTCTTGCTTCCAGCTTCATAATGTTTCACTTGGAAGTTGTTTTAAAAAATCATAATAATTAGTAGTTTGTCATTTTAAATTAACCTTTTTTTTTAAATAGTTGTTCCATCACAAAAAGGTCCATTTCATTTTAATTTGTAAATCATATCTATTCTGATAATACACATTTATATTCACATCTCCTGATTATTTATTTATATATATATATTTCTTTGCCACCTTAATCATTTCTCCAAATTAATTGGATGTATTCGCTTAGGGAGGGGGAAATATATGGAAATAATTACAATGTAGGTTCATTCGACTTTCTGAAATCCTAAAATATAACCACTGACTCCATTCATGGTTTGGTTTTAGGTTGATGTATTGTTTCATTGTTTGTTTGTTTTCTTGGGGATTTTTGTTTGTTTGTTTGTTTTATGTTCCAGGTAAACTGTTTCACTTTAACCATCAACTTTAGTCGCTCTAAATCTGGTTGAAATTTGTGTTAATCGACCATGAAGCCATACATTAGAATGCACATAGATATTTACTCAGTTTTATCATAAAAACTAAAACATTTGTGTTTGCAAAAGTGAAACCTAAATTGGTTTCCAATTTCTTGCTGCTACAGGCGCTGGTCATATTAGATTATCATGAAAAAGTTGGTTTATTTCAGTAACTCCGTTCAAAAAGTGAAACTTGTATATTTTATTCATTCATTACACACATACTGATACACATCAAATGTTGATTTTTTTATGTTGATGATTATAACTGACAAGTTAACTAATGAAAACCCCAAATTCAGTATCTCGGAAAATTACAACATTACTGAAGACCAATCATTTTTTTTAAGGGTTTTTAGAAATGTTGGCCAACTGAAGTATGAACATGAAAAGTATGAGCATGTACATCACTCAATACTTAGTTGTGGCTCCTTTTGCCTGGATTACTGCATCAATGCAGCGTGGCATGGAGTCAGGGCCGGCCCAAGCCTCCATGGGGCCCTAAGCGAAATTTGGGGCCCTCTATTTTTGCTAATACAGTAATGTGGATTACTGCAATCAACAGTCAGATGATCAGATCATTCACTGACCTAACATAAACCCATTGCAACTCTGACAGCCCTGGTTACATTATCCTATGTGTATTTTGGTACTAAAAGTAACTAAAGGAAGAAAAAAAAAAACACCAGTATACAATGTATTTTACTGCAAAAATGTCATCTGGTTTATTAACTTTGGTTCCAAAGAACTGCAACAGTAATGTTCAAAATAATTTGGAGCGCAAGATCAACAACAAACAACAGATAAAATAACTTGGATGCATAAAAATTAATTAAGTTGTGCAAAAACAGACAAAAGAAAATAAAAATATCAAGGAAATGCTTAAATAATGTAAATGAACAATGAAACCACGTAAAATGGTTCAAACAAAGAAATTTATAGTTGAATAATTAGTTCTTAAAACTATGTAAATATATGTAACAATTTGCAAAAGCTGAACTTAACGATTAAATAGAATCACATGGAAATCATTACTAAAATTTTTTTTTTAATTATCTGTTGCACTTAGGGGGCCTATAGTGGCCCCGGGGCCCTAAGCAGCAGCTTAGTTTGCTTATGCCTTGGGCCGGCCTTGTGCTCACATGATCAAGGAGGACCATCAGCCTAACGATGGATTGTTAGCATCGTTGTTTTGTTTTGTTTTTTGAATGTCCAGAGGACCAGACTTAGCTTTTTTAGATATCAGCATTGGTTTTTGCTAGGATTCCAACAGATTCTTAAAACCATTTAGATAGGGCATGTCAGGATTTACTCAGAGAGACAAGATTAAACCCAGTGGTGCAGACAGATATTCCCAGAGGCCAGGAAGTTATAAAAAATAATCACTTTAATAATAATAAACAAATAGCTGTCATGGCAGCAAAAACACTTAGAGACCAGAGAACACAAGGGATACCAGACAATGCGGATGCAATGACTGAGACACAGAACTGGGCTTTTATACTCACAGACAAGACGAGACAAAATCACAAACACCTGGGGACAATTAACTAGAGACAATTAACTAGAGACAGAGCGAGACTGGGAAACTAAACCTGAAACATGAAAAGTAAACTAGGAGGTTAAACTAAGAGTAAATAAACATGGAGACTGAAACATGAAAAGTAAACTAGGAAGACAGAACTGGGGCCTCATGTATCAAAAACCTGCGTGGATTTCCTACTGAAAAGTGACGTACGGTGAAATCCAGAAAAGTGTCTACGCACAAAAAGATCCAGATTTATCAAACTGTGCGTACACCTGAATCCACGCACATTCCTTTTGTACATCACAATTGACGTGGAACTGAGCGCACGTGAGACACCTCCCCTGACACGCCTTCATTTACATATGTTAAACAGATGCAAATTACTTCCTGCATGTGTGAAGGACATGTTTGTTTGATCCCTGCGCGATCAGAAATCATTTCTAGATTCGGGAAAATAATGAATTCAATATAATATGAGTGAGGACAAACATCCTAAGTAAGAATAGTAATAAAATGTGTTCATCATGCAAAGAACGAGTGATTGTCGGTATTTGTGTGCGCGCGCACCCTGCTGTGGTGCGCGAACCGGCTCATTCATTCATTCTGTGTGGAAATATTAACTTTGCGCACGAGTTTATTACCATTATTACTGTAAACACAGAGGAACTTACTTGGATGTTTGCTAGAACATAGATCTTTGTTTATGTAGATGATGTGAAGAAACGAGTCTGTGCGTCTTGGTGGAGACATTTCATGACATCACGTGATGTTGGCGTCTCCAGACGCTGCGCCCTCCGCAGCCCTGTGCGCAGTCTGTCTGTGAAGCTTTTACTCTCCTACAAGTTATATAAGGTGTACTTTCACGTGTCATTTTGGAGAAATCTACAATAAACGCAGATAATGAAACACCTCCAGCTGCCGTGTCGACACCGGTGAGGGTGCGCGCGCGCTCCAAGCGCGACCACTCAGCCTTTGGAATCATATGGATGAGACATTCCATTGGACATGATCCGGCTTTGTGTGGACTGGACTGCACAGTCCCGATCGACCTGCAGCTCCCTCTGTGGAACAGTTTGACCGCTGCTTCTGTATGCACGCGTGATGCACGGCTCCCCAGAGCGCAGCAGCAGTGCCAAACTGAAAAATGATTATTTCTGAAAACGGCTGATAAGCCATATCCTAGATCAGAAAATTATATCTGTTTCTAAATAAATGCTCTGCGTGTTACACTATTTATTATATTCTCCAGTAAGGCTGAATGAATCCGTTCCTGTTAAATTTATTTTTGGCACAACTTTGCGCGTCCTTTATTTCACTGCGTCATGTGGATGTAATACTTGTTAATCGTGTGTTTGGAGGGAATATTAATCATTTTCACATCATGAACAGTTAATAATAATAATAATAATAATAATAATAATAATAATAATGAATTCAATTTATAACGCACTTTTCATTAATGGAAATCTCAAAGTGCTACAAGGTGCAACATATTTGAATGTCAATAAGACAAATAATAAAACAATTAAAATCAACAACAGTATCAGCTAAGATCAAAAGTAGAATCATGAGGAGTAAAGTATGCTCGGTTGAAAAGAAAGGTCTTCAAGCCGCTCTTAAAGTCAACCACAGACTGTGGGGCTTCAGTTTCTCTGAAACACCTGTAAGTGTCGCCAAAGGAACAAGAACCACAGAAACGTGCGTACGCCTGCTCGGGAGCTTGCGTGGATATGTACCTGGATGCGCATATATTCACGTTCAGTTCAGTTTTGATACATACGGGGTTTTGCGTGGAAAGTGACGTGCGCAATGTTTTTGTGCGCACGCACGGTTGATACATGAGGCCCCTGGAGGTTAAACTAAGAGTAAATAAACATGGAGACTAAACTGGAGGTTAAACTAAGAGCAATTAAACATGGAGACTAAACTAGGAAAACTAATAAAACAGACCAGGAACTGACTAACAGAAAAACAGCACAAAGAGAACAGACAAGACCAACAGGATGGAGCCATCCTTACAGGGCAAGGCCGAGAGCTTCAGATCTTTTTGTAAGATGTTCCATGAAGCAGGAGCAGAATAGGAGAAGACCCTTTTTCCAAGTTCAGTTGTCACTGACGGAACACTGCAGGTGATCATGTCCTGAGAGCGCACGCTGTAACTGCACTCACGCAAAGACATGTAGGAGGAGATGTATGAAGGCAGCAGACCAAGAAGTGATTTAAAGATGAAAATGTACCAGTGGAAGAGTTCAGTTCAATTCAACTCAGTTTATTTATAAATAGCGCAAAGTCACAACAGAAATCATCTCAGGGCACTGAACAGAAGCATTCATATATTTTAAAAAAGAAAAAAGAAGAAGATAAAACTATTTATCTGAGGAGCTGACTGCTTTGAATTTAACTTAATCGCAATATGCTGGTGAAGATTCTCAGTTGTCCAGGACACAATACATCAAAAAGGCGTTCAATACAAGATCAACTGGACTTTATTTGTAACAGAAGACGTTTCGCTTCTCATCCGAGGAGCTTTATCAATTCAATGAACCAGACTGTGTGCGCGTGGATTTATAACAGGAGTCACGCACCAACATATGTAAATTGCAAGCTGAGGTAACACATACATGTAAATTGACAGATCACACCTTAACAGTAGGGAGTTCCCTTGAAGTCTCTGACAGAAGACACAACAACTGTATGTAAATTGACAAAAAACACCTCACAGCCCAACAGTGTGTGTGGGGGTTCTGTACCCCCACACACAAACAGAGTGGTGTGGTGTACGCAGTCCAGTGCAGCGAGGTCTGCTCAGACCGTTACATTGGAGAAACTAAGCAGCCTCTTCACAGACGAATGTCCCAACACAGGAGAGCAACCTCCTCTGGACAAAACTCAGCTGTTCACCTCCACCTCACGGACAAGGGTCACTCATTTGAGGATGAAAATGTGCAAATTTTGGACCGAGAGCACAGATGGTTTGAGAGAGGTGTGAAGGAAGCTGTTTATGTTAAGAGAGAAAAACCTTCTCTTAACAGAGGAGGAGGTCTGAGATTTCAACTTTCCAAGACTTATAACTCAGTTTTGGGGCTGATTCACAAACGTTTTACACCGGATGGGAGCAGAGGTGTCTTGTCTGTGAATTAGACTAGCAAAGTTTGTTGAGAAACCTCTGTTGTTGGGCTGTGAGGTGTTTTTTGTCAATTTACATACAGTTGTTGTGTCTTCTGTCAGAGACTTCAAGGGAACTCCCTACTGTTAAGGTGTGATCTGTCAATTTACATGTATGTGTTACCTCAGCTTGCAATTTACATATGTTGGTGCGTGACTCCTGTTATAAATCCACGCGCACACAGTCTGGTTCATTGAATTGATAAAGCTCCTCGGATGAGAAACGAAACGTCTTCTGTTACAAATAAAGTCCAGTTGATCTTGTATTGAACGCCTTTTTGAACTTAATCGCAGAATTCTCATCTTTAGCAAGCATGAAGGCGACAGTGGAAAGTGGAAATTCTTGCATACCGCAAGAATCAATCAACAGAGGACGTCATCTCCTCTGTAGTCCACACTGCTCTCACCCACCTGGAGCAGAAGGACTCCTACGTCCGTATGATTTTTGTGGACTTCACATCCACCTTCAAAACCATGATTCCCCAGACCCTTATGGAAAAACTACTCACACTAGGACTAAGCCCCTCCCTATATGTAACTGGGTCCTGGACTTCTTAACAAACAGACCACAGTCTGTGAGGATCCACAACTTCTCCTCCACCATAACGCTCAGCACTGGCTCCCCTCAGGGATGTGTGTTGAGCCCTCTCATATTCACTCTGCTCACGTCTGACTGTGCACCTACCCATCTAGGCTGTCATATTGTAAAGTTTGCTGCCGATACAGCGGTGGTGGGATGCATCACAAACAACGATGAGTCCAGCTACAGGCAGGAGGTGGAACACCTGGAGAGCTGGTGCAAGGAGAACAACCTTCACACCAATGTGAAAAAGATGAAGGAGATGGTCTTGGATTTCAGATGGAACAAACACATCTACCAATGATCGGTGGAAGTGGTCTAGCTACAAGTATGTACACCTGAATGACGACATCAGCTGGAGCAACAACACCACCCGTCTGATCGAGAAATCTCATCAGAGACTCTACTTCCTCAGGCGGCCGAGACGAGCTGGTCTGAGAAGCTCAGTCCTCACCTCCTT
>JBBPBX010015846.1:20497-39985 GCA_038048925.1 Garcialebias charrua
AGTACATGTAAGTGTTTTTGCTTTCATAGCAGCTATTTGTTTATTATTATAAAAGTGATTATTTTTATAACTTCCTGGCCTCTGAGAATATCTGTCTGCACCACTGGGTTTAATCTTGTCTCTCTGAGTAAATCCTGACAGAAAATTCCTACTTAAATCTTCAAATGACATAAGGATGTTCTTGTCGATCAGTTGGTGAAGAAATATAAGCCCTTATTCAGCCCATTTAGAGAAATTTTTGTCTAGGAGATTTGGTGTGAAGGGTTTAATATGTCCAATGCTTGATAATATTGAAAAACTTCTTGGTAGCTTAAAAGAAGTATGTACTTTGTTCCAAACGTTGAGTGTGGTTTTAGTCCATGATTAGAGTTTCTTTACTGGTGTATCTAAAAATGGTAATACTTTTAATGATACTGAGCATTTTTCTTGCTCAATGCTCAGCCATCTTGTTTGAGAGTCTTGTTGGATCCATGAGATTAAAGGCTTTAACTGAGCTGCCCAAAAAAAATATTTTAATACAGGAAGATTAAGACCCCCTTCCGTCTTTTTTTCTTTGTAGTGTTTTGTAATTATGCAAGGGTGCTTGCCATATAAATTTTGATATAATTTTGTCCAATTCAGCAAACATGGATTTTGGTATTCCAACAGGTATTATCTGTATCAAATACAATAGTCTGGGTAACAGATTCATACGAATGGTTTCAATGCGACCGAGGAGGGACAAGGGCAATGCTGTCCACCACTCTAGGTCTTTTTTTTATTATATCCAGTGTTCTGCTGTAGTTAACATGATATAAGTCGATTAATGAGGGAGGAATGTTGATGCCCATGTATTTAATGCCCTCCCTGGGCCACCTAAAGCCGCTTTGTTGTTTAACCTTCAGCGGGATATTACAGTTGACATCTATTGCCTCAGTCTTATCAACATTTATTTTATAGCCAGAAAAATGGCTATAGACAAAGATAATTTCACTAAGATGCGGAATTGATGATGTAGGATCTGACATATATAGAAGAACATCATCTGCATAAAAAAATATGTTATGTTCCTCTGTTCCAATCCAAATCCCCTTAATTTCATCCTTGTCCCTGATGATCTGGGCTAACGGCTCAATACTAATTACAAACAGGAGGGGTGAAAGGGGACACCCATGCCTTTATCCACGCTCCAGCTTGAAACTAGCCGATCTATAACCATTTACTCTTACAGTCGCTTGTGGAGATGAATATAACGTATAAATCCAATCTATAAACTTGGGTCCAAATTTAAACCTCTTTAACAATTCAATAAGATATTTCCATGACACACGGTCAAAAGCCTTTTGAGCATCTACAGATATTACAGACGTCATACTTTTATTTTATTTTTGGTGAGACATAATATTTAATAACCGACGCAGATTATTTCCATAATGCCTCCCTGCAATAAATCCGGTCTGATCTGGATGTATAATTTGATTTATTATGACCTTTAGTAATCTTGCCAAAATACCCGTTAGAATGCGTACATCCCTGTTAAGTATTGATAATGGTCTATATGATCCACATTCAATGGGATCCTTACCTTCTTTATGTAACACAACTTTTGTAGCATCAGACCAAGATAGCGCCATTATTTTAGTTTGTAGAGAAAATTGATATGCTTCCAATAGTAGTGGAGTAACAATATCTATGAAACATTTATAGAATTCATTTATAAAATCCATCGGGCCGGGCTCTTATTATTTTTAAAGGATGAGATAACATTTTTAATTTCTTCTTCCTGAATTGGCTTATCTAATTGTTTAGCAATAGTATCAGGTAATGCGGAAATATTTATATTTTGTAAATAGTCTGCTATTTTAGACTCATCACGGCAAGTGTCAGTGTCTCGGTATAAAACTTTGTAAAATTCGACGAAAGATTCAGCAATGTCTTTCGGTTTTTGGATGAATTTATTGCCTAATTTTAACTTTTGAACTACATTAGAGGACTGTTGTTTTTTTAAGTCTGACGGCCAAAAGTCTAATCACTCTATTTCCATTTTCATAATATTGCTGCTTGGCTAAATGAAGGTTACCCTCTATCTTTTCTGATAGCAAATCTTGGATCTCTCTACGTGTTTTATTCAAATCATTCAAAATCATGGATGTTCTAGTCTTTTTATGTTGAAGGTCCAAGACATGAATTCTATTTTCTAAAGATTTCTTTTTGGATAATTTTTGTTGTTTTTTTGCTGTCATATAAGAGATAATGCTGCCTCTTAAATATGCCTTTGCACAGTCCCACAACATGATAGGAGATGTCTCAGGGGTATTGTTTATGTCTAAATAATATTTGAGGTCTGATTTAACAAAAGCAATAAATTCCTTGTCATTAAGAAGGGAGGCATTGAGTCTCCATTGTTTAGACGGTGGAGCCCATCCTATATTCCACTTAAGAGTGACCGGTGCATGGTCAGAAATTGTAATGGCAGTATTGTGATATCCTTAATTCTGTATAATTTGGCTTTAGCAGTAAAAAAGTAATCTATTCGTGAATAAGATGCATGTCCGTTCGAGTAGAATGTAAAATTTCTTTGCTTTGGGAATGTAGATCGCCATACATCCACCAATCCAGCTTCTACAGACATATTTTTAAGCATTTTACCCATTGTTTAGACTTAGCCCAAACTCCCTCCCATGTTTCATCGGAAATTATTTTGGCCGTCTCAGTCTCCCATCTCTGTTTGGTCCAAGTGGGTTTGTTAAGGTTCATTGATAAGAACGCCCCATATAACTTTGTTATTCATTTTTTATCCCCTAAAAAATATTTTAATACAGGAAGATTAAGACCCCCTTCCGTCTTTTTTCTTTGTAGTGTTTTGTATTTTATGCGAGGGCGCTTGCCATATAAATTTTGATATAATTTTGTCCAATTCAGTAAACATGGATTTTGGTATTCCAACAGGTAACATTTGGAACAAATACAATAGTCTGGGTAACAGATTCATACAAATGGTTTCAATGCGACCGAGGAGGGACAAGGGCAATGCTGTCCACCGCTCTAGGTCTTTTTTTATTATATCCAGTGTTCTGCTGTAGTTGACATGATATAAGTCGATTAATGAAAGAGGAATGTTGATGCCTAGGTATTTAATGCCCTCCTTGGGCCACCTGAAGCTGTTTTGTTGTTTAACCTTCAGCGGGATATTACAGTTGACATCTATTGCCTCAGTCTTATCAACATTTATTTTATAGCCAGAAAAATGGCTATAGACCAAGATAATTTCACTAAGATGTGGTATTGATGATGTAGGATCTGACATATATAGAAGCATATCATTTGCATAAAAAAATATGTTATGTTCCTCTTTTCCAATCCAAATCTCCTTAATTTCATCCTTGTCCCTGATGATCTGGGCTAACGGCTCAATACTAATTGCAAACAGGAAGGGTGAAAGGGGGCACCCTTGCCTGTATCCACGCTCCAGCTTGAAACTAGCCGATCTAAAACCATTTACTCTTACAGTCGCTTGTGGAGATGAATATAACGTATAAATCCAATCAATAAACTTGGGCCCAAATTTAAACCTCTTTAACGTCTCAATAAGATATTTCCATGACACGCGGTCAAAAGCCTTTTGAGCATCTATAGATATTACAGACGTCATAATTTTTTTTTCTTTTTGGTGAGACATAATGTTTAATAACTGGCGCAGATTATTTCCATAATGCCTCCCTGCAATAAATCCATTCTGATCTGGATGTATAATTTGATTTATTATGACCGTTAGTCATCTTACCAAAATACTCGTTAGAATGCGTACATCCCCGTTAAGCATATATAATGGTCTATATGATCCACATTCAGTGGGATCCTTACCTTCTTTATGTAACACAACTATTGTAGCATCAGACCAAGATGGCGTCATTGTTTGAGTTTCTAGAGAAAAGCAATATGCTTCCAATAGGAGTGGTGTAACAATATCTATGAAACATTTATAGAATTCATTTAGAAATACATCGGGGTCGGGGCTCTTATTATTTTTAAAGGATGAGATAACATTTTTAATTTCTTCTTCTTGAATTGGCTTATCTATTGTTTAGCAATAGTCAGCCATGGCTGACAACTAAGGTTTACAGACTCCTGAGAGCCAGGAATGCTGCCTTCAAAGCGGGAGATCAGGTGGGCCTAAGGGCAACCAGAAAGAACCTGGATCGGGGCATCAGAAAGGCCAAGAAGCAGTATTCCAGGAAAATAGCTCACCGTTTCAAGGACAGCAAGGATACACGCAGTCTGTGGCAGGGAATACAGACCATCACAAACTACAAACCACCCCCCCAGACCTGTGACAGCTCAACCTCTACGCTGAATGAACTGAATGAGTTCTTTGCTCGGTTTGAGGCAAGTAACAGCACACCTGCACATAAACTCCCCCCCTCTCCTGATGGCCAGGTGCTGGCGCTGTCCTCAGACAGCGTAAGGCGATCATTTATCAAGATTAACGCCCGGAAGGCCTCTGGTCCTGACAACATACCTGGTCGTGTGCTGAAGGACTGTGCAAGGGAACTCGCAACGGTCTTCACGGACATCTTTAACATCTCACTGAGCCAGGCCATCGTCCCCACCTGTTTCAAAGCCACCACCATCATCCCTGTCCCAAAGAAGGCAACGCCCGCATGCCTCAATGACTATCGCCCAGTAGCACTCACCCCCATCCTGATGAAGTGCTTTGAACGGCTAGTCATGAAAAGCATCACATCTGTCCTCCCTGCCTCCCTGGATCCCTTCCAATTTGCATACCGACCTAATCGCTCAACCGACGATGCCATCTCCTCTGCCCTCCACACAGCTCTCACACATCTGGACACGAAGGACTCTTATGTTAGAATGTTGTTCATCGACTTCAGCTCGGCATTCAACACCATCATCCCCCAACAGCTCATCCATAAACTGGACAGTCTGGGGCTGAACACCTCAATGTGTAACTGGCTGCTAGACTTCCTGACCGGGAGACCACAGACAGTACGGATCGGGAGTAACACATCTAGCACCATCACATTGAACACAGGGGCCCCACAAGGATGTGTGCTGAGCCCCCTTCTATTCACCCTGCTAACACACGACTGCACACCATCGTACAGCTCCAACCACTTCATCAAGTTTGCGGACGACACAACAGTGGTAGGTCTCATCAGCAACAACGATGAGACGGACTACAGGAACGAGGTGAGCCGCTTGGCCTTGTGGTGCGGACACAACAATCTCACTCTCAACGTGGAGAAGACAAAGGAGATTGTCGTGGACTTCAGGAAGAGGGATGCACAACATGCCCCTCTGACCATCAACAGCACCGCAGTGGAGAGAGTGGACAGCACCAAGTTCCTGGGAGTGCACGTCTCAAAGGACCTGTCCTGGAGCAGGAACACTGCAGCACTGGCCAAGAAGGCTCACCAGCGCCTCTACTTTCTCCGCAAGCTGAAAAGGGCTGGAGCTTCAACCCCCATCATGTGCACCTTCTACAGGGGTGCCATAGAAAGTGTCCTGACCAGCTGCATCACGGTGTGGTTTGGTGCATGTACTACATCATGCCGCAAGAGCCTCCAGCGCATTGTGAGAGCAGCTGAGAAGATCGTCGGCACCTCCTTGCCCTTACTGCAGGACTTACACAGCAAACGCCTCACTCGGAAAGCCCTCTGCATGGCAGGTGATCCCACACACCCACTACACAGCTGCTTCAGCCTGCTGCCATCAGGGAGGAGACTGAGGAGTCTCCAGGCTCGAACCAGCAGACTGAGAGACAGCTCTGTTCATCAGGCAGTCAGGATGCTAAACACTCTGCCTGCTCTGCCTCCCCTCCCATTTGAACTGCCTTAACACAAAAAACTTTCTCACACATTACCACTCAACACAAAGTTTTTAACACTGGACCCTGTGTCATCAAACGGGTTATTCACTAAACTCTCGGTCATGTGCTCATTCAGTTTGCACTACTTCTCATATTTGCACTAATGTTTGTCAAAAAGGCGTTCAATTCAAGGATTTGAATTGAACGCCTTTTTGATTTATCATGTCCTGGACGACTGAGAATCTTCACCAGCACTAATGTTTGTATTACATTACTGCCTAAAGTCTTTTTACAGTTTACATTCACTGTTTACATTTATTAATATGGTTTACATTTATTACTACCGTTTTACATTTATTACTACTGTTTACATTTACACTACTTTTATATCTACACTACTGCTGATACATATACAATATTCTCTGACTAGCCTTATCTAAGGATGCCCAATGTGCCTTACTGCATATGCCACTTTGCCTCTATACCAACATCAACTACCTCATACATATACTGTGTACATTAACTCATATGCTGCTGTGCCACTCTTTGCAAATGTCAATGCTAGAACCTTCAGTTTATTTTATAGATATACTTTTTATACTTTTTATACTACTATGAAAAAACTCAGGACAGTATTACACTTTTATTATTTCATTTTATGCTTATGTTCATTGGGTGTTTGGTGTTTTAGGGGTGTTTGGTGTTTCAGTGTTGGTGTAAATTTTCATACTTTTATACTACTATGAAAAAACTCAGGACAGTGTTACACTTTTACTATTTTATGCTTATGTTTATTAAATGTTTTAGTGTTTAGTGTTTAGATGGTTACTGTTGCACCGAGGGAGTGAGAGAAATTCAATTTCAATCCTGTGTATGTCCTGTACATATTGCAGTTCTGACAATAAAGTTGACTTTGACTGTGACTTTGACTTATGCTGTCTGGGGACAGCACCAGCACTTGGCCATCAGGAGAGGGGGGAGTTTTGTGCAGGTGTGCTGTTCCATGCCTCAAACCGAGCAAATAAGTCATTCAGTTCATTCAGCATAGAGGTTGTGCTGTCACAGGTCTGTGGGGATGGTTTGTAGTTTGTGATGGTCTGTATTCCCTGCCACAGACTCCGTGTACCCTTGCTGTCCTTGGAGCGATGAGCTATCTTCCTGGAATACTGCTTCTTGGCCTTTCTGATGCCTCGGGACAGCTGTTTTCTGGTTGCCCTCAGGGCCCACCTGATCTCCTGCTGTGAAGGCAACATTCCTGGCTCTCAGGAGTCTGTAAACCTCTGCTGTCAGCCATGGCTTCTGATTTTCCTGAACAGTGATTGTCTTGAGGTTGGTTACTTCATCAATGCACTTTGTGATGTATGAACATACATAGTCTGAGTACTCTTGAAGACGTGTTGTTGTTTATGGTAGCAGCTTCTTTGAATATATTCCAATCTGTGGTGTCAAAACAGTCCTGGAGTGCTTCTGAAGACCCCTCTGGCCACACTCGTATCTGCTTGCGGACTGGTTTAGTGACTTTCACCAGTGGTCTGTATGCTGACATAAGCATAACACTGATATGATTGGAGGCACCGAAGTGGGGGACGGGGAGTGCCTTGTAAGCTCCTTTCATGGTGGTGTAAACTTTGTCCAGTGTATTGTTTCCTCTTGTTGGAAAGTTTATATGTCTGTATGTTTTTGGAAATACACTCTTTACATCTGCATGGTTGAAATCACCAGCCAAGATGAGAAAAGCATCAGGGTGGCTGTTTGCTGCTCACTGATGTGCAGGTATAGTTCATTTAGTGCCTCACCTCTAACTTTGCAGCTGGAGCTTGGAGGATTATATACAGCAACGATTATAACAGCTGTAAATTCCCTCGGTAAATAGAACGGTCTGCATTTAATAGCCATAAACTCCACTAATGGTGAGCAGGGTTTGTAGACCACAGCAGCATTCCGACACCAGGCGTTGTTGATGTAAACACACAGTCCTCCTCTGCGTGTCTTACCTCCCTCGATGAGAGCTCTGTCCGCTCTGTAGCATGTTAGCCGCTCGAGCTGAATAGCATGGTCCGGAATGTTGTTTAGCCACGTTTCCATGAACACAAACACACAACAGTCTCTCGTAGGCTTTTGTGTTGTTCGCAGCAGGCGTATATAATCCACTTTGTTGTCCAAGGAGCGTACGTTAGCCAAAACCATGGATGGGATAGCTGGCTTGTGTGGGCTAGCTGCTAGCCTAGCTCCGAAACCTCTGCACTTACCGTGCTTCTGCTTCCTGTCACGCCGCTTATGGCGCTTCCACTGTGGGCGTGATGGAGGGAGGCTTGGTGCTGGCTTCCAGAGCAGGCCACAGTCACGTAGCTTCTCCTCGAGTTCACTGTTTATTCCCAAATGAGCGGTTTTTCTGACATCAAGCAGGAACTCACGGCTATACTTGTGTTTTTGAACGCGTGGATATGACGAAGACGTGCCGGCACATTGCGGCACACAGGACAAAAAATACGAAAACACTGTG
Source organism: Garcialebias charrua (assembly GCA_038048925.1). Classification (NCBI taxonomy): domain Eukaryota; kingdom Metazoa; phylum Chordata; class Actinopteri; order Cyprinodontiformes; family Rivulidae; genus Garcialebias; species Garcialebias charrua. Next base: position 28,810 of record JBBPBX010015846.1, read on the forward strand.
TTGTCGGGAGAGAGAGAAGCCGTAACGTGTGCGTGCGCCGCCATCTTCTCAAAAAGCTGTGAAGATTTCCCATTCCATCTCCTACAATATCACAAAGGATTTACAAGCAATCAGCTCAGTGGAAGGTGAGGGGTTTAGTTTTATTTTTAATACGCTGGAAGCAACGCACGTTATTCCTTCAAGTAGATAAAGGTCCACACAACTCCAGCATGAAACAAGAATAACATGGGAGACGTTCTGATGCAGCTGCAGCTCAAAGGTAACTGTTTTTTCTCATATTATACTAAAACTTATAGACAAGTTGTACAGCAAACAATGTAATTTGTCTTTTTAACAGGTTGAAGAGGCCAGATGAGACACATCGACTGGAGCCAGTTCTAAATGATTAAATTTATGTTTGTAAATTACACTTCAGAAGAGTTTTTAATGCAGGTTTGCACAGGTTTTGAAATTGTGTTTAATATTTATTAAATATGAATCAATATGCCTGATGTCCTCAACAAGTTTTATGCATGCTTTGAAGACCCGTACAGACAACCCAGCAACAGACTCACTTCATCACCGGATGAAGAGCATCTCAGTGTGACCTCAGCAGTAGTAAGGAGTACTTTCAGGAGGATCAACCCTCACAAAGCAACCGGCCCAGACAACATCCCCGGGAAAGTGTTGAAAGAATGTGCCGATCAGCTCTGCGATGTACTGGCCGACATCTTTAACACCTCACTTGCCCTGGAGACAGTTCCCACCTGCCTGAAGACCGCCACCATCATCTCAGTCCCAAAGAGCTCTACAGTGACTGGTCTGAATGACTATCGGCCAGTGGCCCTCACCCCGATAGTTGCTAAATGCTTCGAAAAACTTGTCATGACCCACATCAAAACAACCATCAACATCAACAAAGAACCTTACCAGCACGCATACCGCGAGAACCGATCAACAGAGGATGCAATCTCCTCTGTGGTCCACACTGCGTATGCTCTTTGTGGACTTCACATCTGCCTTCAACACCATGTTCCCCCAAACCCTGATCAAAAAACTATTCACACTAGGACTAATCCCCTCCATTTGTAACTGGGTCCTAGACTTCTTAACAAACAGACCACAGTCAGTGAGGATACACAACTTCTCCTCCTCCACCATAACCCTCAGCACTGGCTCTCCTCAAGGATGTGTGTTGAGCCCTCTCCTGTTCACTCTGCTCACATATGATTGTGCAACTACCCATTCAGGCTGTCATATTGTAAAGTTTGCAGATGATACAGCGGTGGTGGGATGCATCACAAACAATGATGAGTCCAGCTACAGGCAGGAGGTGGAACACCTGGAGAGCTGGTGCAAAGAGAATAACCTTCACATCAATGTGAAGAAGACAAAGGAGATGATTGTGGACTTCAGAAGGAACAAACACACCCACACCCCTGAACATAAGAGGATCTGCGGTGGAAGTGGTCTCCAGCTTCAAGTACTTGCATGTATACATGAATGATAACCTCAGCTGGAGCAACAACTCCACCAGCCTGACCAAGAAAGCTCATCAGAGACTCTACTTCCTCAGATGGCTTGGACGAGCTGGTCTGAGAAGCTCAGTCCTCACCTCCTTCTACAGGTGTGCAGTGGAGAGCATCCTGTGCTCCAGCATCAACGTGTGGCATGGAGGCTTCAAACTACAGAAAAAAAAGCTCTACAGATAGTGGTGAAGGCTGCACAGAAGATCTTGCAGTCAGTCTCCCCACCATCACAGACATCTACACCTCCAGATGCAGGAAGAGGGCCACCTGCATGAAAAACCCTAATCTCCCAGCACACACACTTTTTGCCCCACTCCCCTCAGGAAGGAGGTTAAGGAGCATTAAAGCTAGATTTATAGTCGACGCGTCGCTCAGTACGCCAGGGTGTGTGCGCCAAAAGTGACGCAATATCACCGCCCTTGCGCATAGACCGCGCGTGTCGGTTTGGCGCGTGTTGTGCACCTCAGAATTTTTCAAACTACGCAAGGCTAGTGCATGCGCCGTGGGTGCTACTGAATTGATTGACAGGTCGGGTGGGGACCTCACTTGACAGCCTTCACGCTCTTCACGCCAGAGCCTGCAGCAGTCTGTGCCGCTGTGTTCGTGGAGACGGCATCGCAACGCATGGAGGAATGTTTTGTATGTGACACAAATGTATTAAATTCCTTCTTCATCCCTGATCTGGACTTTTCTTTTGTTTTTTTGCCAAAAGTCAAGTGATCGCTTCCTCCTCCGCTGACTCCATGCATTAAAACCGCAAGACACAATAACTGTTGTTCTATTATGATTTGCTCCTCTAATAAAGACAACAGTTCAGCACGCGAGCGGAAAGCCATTTTTTTTTGTTGTGTGACGTCAAACAGTTCTTCTTCTACGGTAGATTTCTTCTTCTACACCCTTTCTTGCAACATATGCACAGGTTTTAGAGGGTACTGCCACCTGCTGGTCCGTAAAAGAACAGCACTTTGCCATGCGCCGCCGTGCGTCAATTATAAACACAGCTGCGACACTGTAAACGAATGAAGCCGCACGGATCAGTGCGCGCAGTCCGCTGCGCTCCAGCCAGCGGACCAAAGTGCGAGTATAACAAGGCCTTTAAGTGTAGAACCACTAGACTGACGAACAGCTTCTACCCTGAGGCTGTTAGACTCATGAATATCTAACCAGAATATTTACTGTGAAATATAACATAATGTTGCTGCTGATCTGTTTCATGTTGTTGCTGATCTGTTCATGTTGCTGCTGATCTGTTTCATGTTGCTGCTGATCTGTTTCATGTTGCTGCTGACAAAAATCTGTTTTTATGCTGCTGTGTTCATTCGTGTTCATCTGCTCATACAGACTTATGTTCGGGCTGCTGTTTGGAGTAATGTTATTCTATGATATTAATGCTTAGTTTGTAGGAGGTGGTGAAGAGACAACACAGGAGACGGGATGTAGTTCTTCACTTTTAATCAACTCCTACTCAACTGGCGGGAAAACCACCCAACACCGCCTTATATACCAACACAACATCCGGTCCTCTGGACCTTTCACAATAAAAGCATCCTGTAACACATTCGGTCCACTGGGTGTGAGTAGAGCCCCCTAGTGGTCCACCACACACGCCCCCCCAGAACACCCAGTAAGGTCCATCACTAGTCCCGCATTTTAGGTTTGATTAAACGACCAGAACGGCTGAACCTGGGCCCTGCAGAACCAGTCTGATGAAGCGGAGGGCTCCGAGGAGGGCCTGCAGAAGATTCGGGCTCCAATGGATGTTGAGAGTCTCTGGCAGGGGGACAGCAGTCCGTTAACAATGTGGATGGAGGTCTGCCCCTGCGAGGAGCCTGGGCCGTAACAACCTGATCATCTGACACAACATGAGCTGGTTTAAGCCTATCGATACAGACAGTCTCAGTACGACCCCCTAAATCTAAAAGGAAATGTTTTGGACCTGGTTGAAGAACCCGAAACGGTCCATCATACAAAGGCTGTAGTGGTGTCCTGTGTGCATTGTGTTTGACAAAAACAAATTTAGAGGACTCCAGACTCTTAGGGACAAATGACTGCGGTAAACAATGATGTACCGGGCCAGGGACACGAAAAGGGGCCTCCTGAGGTGAAAAATGGAGCAACGGTGGAGCAAACTGTGGTGAGGGTACCTCAGGTAAAAACTCACCGGGGACGCGCACAGGTTGACCGAAAACCAGTTCAGCCGGGGAAGAGCTCAGGTCCTCTTTGGTTGCGGTACGTAAACCCAACAAAACCCAGGGAAGACGGTCAATCCAGTTGTCACCGGTCAATGCAGCACGCAGTGCAGCTTTCAATGATCTGTGAAACCGTTCACACAAACCATTAGCTTGGGGGTTGTAAGCGGTGGTCCTGTGAACGTTAGTCCCCAGACCCTTGGCCATGGTAGACCAAAGTTCAGAAACAAACTGCGGGCCCCGGTCTGATGTAATGTCTGAAGGGGGGCCAAAACGCGCCACCCAGGTAGACAAAAATGCCCGGGCCACCACTGCAGATGTCGTGGATGTCAAAGGAACCACCTCAGGCCACCTGGTGGTCCGGTCTATCATAGTCAGCAGATGAGTAAAACCTTGTGATGGAGGCAGAGGGCCCACCAGGTCTACGTGCACATGATCAAACCGCCGACCTGGGATGGAGAAGGGTTCCAAAGGTGCTTTGGTGTGCCTGTTAACCTTAGCGCGCTGGCATGGGACACACGCTGCTGCCCACTCCTTAACTGCTTTACGCAGACCGGGCCAAACAAACTTTGAACTGACCAGTTTCACCGAGGCTCTAACACCTGGATGAGAAAGGGAATGTAAGGAGTCAAAAACGCGGCGTCGCCATGAAACTGGAACCAGGGGGCGGGGCCTGCCAGTAGAAACATCACAGAGCAGGAGGGGACCTCCGTCATTCACCTGCCGTTCCTCCAACTCGAGGCCCGTGGGCCCGGACTGGAGCTCGAGTATTTCTGCGTCGCTACGTTGGTCCGCAGCCATAGCAGAAAAATCGATGCCAACGTATACGGGAGAGATCAGCACCCGGGAGAGACAGTCGGCCACCACGTTGGATTTTCCAGCCACATGCTGAATGTCTGTAGTAAATTCAGACACCGCTGCGAGGTGGCGTTGCTGGCGAGCAGACCAGGGGTCAGAAATTTTTGACATCGCAAACACCAAGGGTTTGTGGTCAACATATGCAGTGAACCGGCGGCCCTCCAGGAAAAACCTGAAATGGCGTGTGGCCAGGTAAAGCGCCAGCAACTCTCTGTCAAAAACACTGTATTTCAGCTCATTGTCCCGCAGCGTACGGCTGAAAAATGCAAGCGGCTGCCAAACCCCGGAAACCTGCTGTTCTAACACAGCCCCCACCGCAACATCAGATGCGTCGGTTGTTAAAGCTATTTGCGCCGCTGGGGATGGATGGGCCAAAAGGGCAGCAGTGGCCAGTGCAGCTTTAGCATCACCAAATGCCTGTAGGCGTTCTGGTGTCCAGTCAACACTGTCGTTGGGCTTTTTCTTTTTCAGCGCTCCATAGAGCGGACGCAGCAGTTGTGCTGCCCTGGGGAGGAAACGGTTATAGAAGTTAACCATTCCCAAAAATTCTTGTAGCGCTTTAACAGACTGGGGCTGTGGGAAATCTGACACCGCCTGCACTTTGTTTGGTAACGGGACGGCACCACTTGCAGAAATGCGGTGGCCCAAAAAGTCAATGACTGGCAGCCCAAACTGGCATTTCGCTGTATTTACAATCAGGCCATGTGCTGCCAGGCGCTGAAAAACCTCACGGAGGTGGGACAAGTGCTGCTCAGCCGAGCTGCTAGCCACCAGGACGTCATCCAGGTACACAAATACGAAGGACAGACCCCTTAGGAAACTTAGCCAAACGTCTTGATGGGAAAGCCGTTAGCCGCGGTTAGCTGCGGCCCGCAGCCTTCTGCTAACCTGTCGGAGCCGGTCGGGGGAACGAGGCTCTTCTGCGAGCCGGAGTCCACCAGGAACCGCCTCCCCGACCTCGAGTCTTCGATGAAAAGCAGCCTTTCCTTGTCGCCAACGGCCGCGACTGCTAGCGGGCGCTGGCGTACTCGTTTCCCTGCGGCTTGAAACTGCACGGTGGGACACACCGTCGTGCTTTGGCGCCAAAACGCTGGTGGAAGAAACAAAAGGCAGCTCCTGACCGCCTGCGGGCGACTCCTGCTACGACCACTGGCTCGTCCGGCGCTGAGGGCGATGCTTGAAGCTCGGGCGCCGCTGGAGATCCGGGGACCGCCGCTTGGACCGCGAACGTCCTCGCAGCCAGTCTTGGGGACACCTGGGGGTGTCCTTGTGGGGGGGAGGAGGGGGGTACTGTAAGGATGGCTCCATCCTGTTGGTCTTGTCTGTTCTCTTTGTGCTGTTTTCTGTTAATCAGTTCCTGGTCAGTTTTATTAGTTTTCCTAGTTTAGTCTCCATGTTTAATTGCTCTTAGTTTAACCTCCAGTTTAGTCTCCATGTTTATTTACTCTTAGTTTAACCTCCAGTTCTGTCATCCTAGTTTACTTTTCATGTTTCAGTCTCATTGTTTCTATTAGTTTAACCTCCTGGTTTACTTTTCATGTTTCAGGTTTAGTTTCCCAGTCTTGCTCTGTCTCTAGTTAATTGTCTCTAGTTAATTGTCCCCAGGTGTTTGTGATATTGTCTCGTCTTGTCTGTGAGTATAAAAGCCCAGTTCTGTGTCTCAGTCATTGCAACCGCATCGTCTGGTATCCCTTGTGTTCTCTGGTCTCTAGTACATGTAAGTGTTTTTGCTTTCATAGCAGCTATTTGTTTATTATTATAAAAGTGATTATTTTTATAACTTCCTGGCCTCTGAGAATATCTGTCTGCACCACTGGGTTTAATCTTGTCTCTCTGAGTAAATCCTGACAGAAAATTCCTACTTAAATCTTCAAATGACATAAGGATGTTCTTGTCGATCAGTTGGTGAAGAAATATAAGCCCTTATTCAGCCCATTTAGAGAAATTTTTGTCTAGGAGATTTGGTGTGAAGGGTTTAATATGTCCAATGCTTGATAATATTGAAAAACTTCTTGGTAGCTTAAAAGAAGTATGTACTTTGTTCCAAACGTTGAGTGTGGTTTTAGTCCATGATTAGAGTTTCTTTACTGGTGTATCTAAAAATGGTAATACTTTTAATGATACTGAGCATTTTTCTTGCTCAATGCTCAGCCATCTTGTTTGAGAGTCTTGTTGGATCCATGAGATTAAAGGCTTTAACTGAGCTGCCCAAAAAAAATATTTTAATACAGGAAGATTAAGACCCCCTTCCGTCTTTTTTTCTTTGTAGTGTTTTGTAATTATGCAAGGGTGCTTGCCATATAAATTTTGATATAATTTTGTCCAATTCAGCAAACATGGATTTTGGTATTCCAACAGGTATTATCTGTATCAAATACAATAGTCTGGGTAACAGATTCATACGAATGGTTTCAATGCGACCGAGGAGGGACAAGGGCAATGCTGTCCACCGCTCTAGGTCTTTTTTTTTATTATATCCAGTGTTCTGCTGTAGTTAACATGATATAAGTCGATTAATGAGGGAGGAATGTTGATGCCCATGTATTTAATGCCCTCCCTGGGCCACCTAAAGCCGCTTTGTTGTTTAACCTTCAGCGGTATATTACAGTTGACATCTATTGCCTCAGTCTTATCAACATTTATTTTATAGTTAGAAAAATGGCTATAGACAAAGATAATTTCACTAAGATGCGGAATTGATGATGTAGGATCTGACATATATAGAAGAACATCATCTGCATAAAAAAATATGTTATGTTCCTCTGTTCCAATCCAAATCCCCTTAATTTCATCCTTGTCCCTGATGATCTGGGCTAACGGCTCAATACTAATTACAAACAGGAGGGGTGAAAGGGGACACCCATGCCTTTATCCACGCTCCAGCTTGAAACTAGCCGATCTATAACCATTTACTCTTACAGTCGCTTGTGGAGATGAATATAACGTATAAATCCAATCTATAAACTTGGGTCCAAATTTAAACCTCTTTAACAATTCAATAAGATATTTCCATGACACACGGTCAAAAGCCTTTTGAGCATCTACAGATATTACAGACGTCATACTTTTATTTTATTTTTGGTGAGACATAATATTTAATAACCGACGCAGATTATTTCCATAATGCCTCCCTGCAATAAATCCGGTCTGATCTGGATGTATAATTTGATTTATTATGACCTTTAGTAATCTTGCCAAAATACCCGTTAGAATGCGTACATCCCTGTTAAGTATTGATAATGGTCTATATGATCCACATTCAATGGGATCCTTACCTTCTTTATGTAACACAACTTTTGTAGCATCAGACCAAGATAGCGCCATTATTTTAGTTTGTAGAGAAAATTGATATGCTTCCAATAGTAGTGGAGTAACAATATCTATGAAACATTTATAGAATTCATTTATAAAATCCATCGGGCCGGGCTCTTATTATTTTTAAAGGATGAGATAACATTTTTAATTTCTTCTTCCTGAATTGGCTTATCTAATTGTTTAGCAATAGTATCAGGTAATGCGGAAATATTTATATTTTGTAAATAGTCTGCTATTTTAGACTCATCACGGCAAGTGTCAGTGTCTCGGTATAAAACTTTGTAAAATTCGACGAAAGATTCAGCAATGTCTTTCGGTTTTTGGATGAATTTATTGCCTAATTTTAACTTTTGAACTACATTAGAGGACTGTTGTTTTTTTAAGTCTGACGGCCAAAAGTCTAATCACTCTATTTCCATTTTCATAATATTGCTGCTTGGCTAAATGAAGGTTACCCTCTATCTTTTCTGATAGCAAATCTTGGATCTCTCTACGTGTTTTATTCAAATCATTCAAAATCATGGATGTTCTAGTCTTTTTATGTTGAAGGTCCAAGACATGAATTCTATTTTCTAAAGATTTCTTTTTGGATAATTTTTGTTGTTTTTTTGCTGTCATATAAGAGATAATGCTGCCTCTTAAATATGCCTTTGCACAGTCCCACAACATGATAGGAGATGTCTCAGGGGTATTGTTTATGTCTAAATAATATTTGAGGTCTGATTTAACAAAAGCAATAAATTCCTTGTCATTAAGAAGGGAGGCATTGAGTCTCCATTGTTTAGACAGTGGAGCCCATCCTATATTCCACTTAAGAGTGACCGGTGCATGGTCAGAAATTGTAATGGCAGTATTGTGATATCCTTAATTCTGTATAATTTGGCTTTAGCAGTAAAAAAGTAATCTATTCGTGAATAAGATGCATGTCCGTTCGAGTAGAATGTAAAATTTCTTTGCTTTGGGAATGTAGATCGCCATACATCCACCAATCCAGCTTCTACAGACATATTTTTAAGCATTTTACCCATTGTTTAGACTTAGCCCAAACTCCCTCCCATGTTTCATCGGAAATTATTTTGGCCGTCTCAGTCTCCCATCTCTGTTTGGTCCAAGTGGGTTTGTTAAGGTTCATTGATAAGAACGCCCCATATAACTTTGTTATTCATTTTTTATCCCCTAAAAAATATTTTAATACAGGAAGATTAAGACCCCCTTCCGTCTTTTTTCTTTGTAGTGTTTTGTATTTTATGCGAGGGCGCTTGCCATATAAATTTTGATATAATTTTGTCCAATTCAGTAAACATGGATTTTGGTATTCCAACAGGTAACATTTGGAACAAATACAATAGTCTGGGTAACAGATTCATACAAATGGTTTCAATGCGACCGAGGAGGGACAAGGGCAATGCTGTCCACCGCTCTAGGTCTTTTTTTATTATATCCAGTGTTCTGCTGTAGTTGACATGATATAAGTCGATTAATGAAAGAGGAATGTTGATGCCTAGGTATTTAATGCCCTCCTTGGGCCACCTGAAGCTGTTTTGTTGTTTAACCTTCAGCGGGATATTACAGTTGACATCTATTGCCTCAGTCTTATCAACATTTATTTTATAGCCAGAAAAATGGCTATAGACCAAGATAATTTCACTAAGATGTGGTATTGATGATGTAGGATCTGACATATATAGAAGCATATCATTTGCATAAAAAAATATGTTATGTTCCTCTTTTCCAATCCAAATCTCCTTAATTTCATCCTTGTCCCTGATGATCTGGGCTAACGGCTCAATACTAATTGCAAACAGGAAGGGTGAAAGGGGGCACCCTTGCCTGTATCCACGCTCCAGCTTGAAACTAGCCGATCTAAAACCATTTACTCTTACAGTCGCTTGTGGAGATGAATATAACGTATAAATCCAATCAATAAACTTGGGCCCAAATTTAAACCTCTTTAACGTCTCAATAAGATATTTCCATGACACGCGGTCAAAAGCCTTTTGAGCATCTATAGATATTACAGACGTCATAATTTTTTTTTCTTTTTGGTGAGACATAATGTTTAATAACTGGCGCAGATTATTTCCATAATGCCTCCCTGCAATAAATCCATTCTGATCTGGATGTATAATTTGATTTATTATGACCGTTAGTCATCTTACCAAAATACTCGTTAGAATGCGTACATCCCCGTTAAGCATATATAATGGTCTATATGATCCACATTCAGTGGGATCCTTACCTTCTTTATGTAACACAACTATTGTAGCATCAGACCAAGATGGCGTCATTGTTTGAGTTTCTAGAGAAAAGCAATATGCTTCCAATAGGAGTGGTGTAACAATATCTATGAAACATTTATAGAATTCATTTAGAAATACATCGGGGTCGGGGCTCTTATTATTTTTAAAGGATGAGATAACATTTTTAATTTCTTCTTCTTGAATTGGCTTATCTATTGTTTAGCAATAGTCAGCCATGGCTGACAACTAAGGTTTACAGACTCCTGAGAGCCAGGAATGCTGCCTTCAAAGCGGGAGATCAGGTGGGCCTAAGGGCAACCAGAAAGAACCTGGATCGGGGCATCAGAAAGGCCAAGAAGCAGTATTCCAGGAAAATAGCTCACCGTTTCAAGGACAGCAAGGATACACGCAGTCTGTGGCAGGGAATACAGACCATCACAAACTACAAACCCCCCCCCCAGACCTGTGACAGCTCAACCTCTACGCTGAATGAACTGAATGAGTTCTTTGCTCGGTTTGAGGCAAGTAACAGCACACCTGCACATAAACTCCCCCCCTCTCCTGATGGCCAGGTGCTGGCGCTGTCCTCAGACAGCGTAAGGCGATCATTTATCAAGATTAACGCCCGGAAGGCCTCTGGTCCTGACAACATACCTGGTCGTGTGCTGAAGGACTGTGCAAGGGAACTCGCAACGGTCTTCACGGACATCTTTAACATCTCACTGAGCCAGGCCATCGTCCCCACCTGTTTCAAAGCCACCACCATCATCCCTGTCCCAAAGAAGGCAACGCCCGCATGCCTCAATGACTATCGCCCAGTAGCACTCACCCCCATCCTGATGAAGTGCTTTGAACGGCTAGTCATGAAAAGCATCACATCTGTCCTCCCTGCCTCCCTGGATCCCTTCCAATTTGCATACCGACCTAATCGCTCAACCGACGATGCCATCTCCTCTGCCCTCCACACAGCTCTCACACATCTGGACACGAAGGACTCTTATGTTAGAATGCTGTTCATCGACTTCAGCTCGGCATTCAACACCATCATCCCCCAACAGCTCATCCA
>JBBPBX010015847.1:7477-23155 GCA_038048925.1 Garcialebias charrua
GCTGAGCTTCTTCTCAATATATTTCACAAAATAAAAGATGTTAGGAAAAAAAATCCTAAACGTAAAAATTCAATTTTACTGAGTTTTTTCTTTGTTGAGTGTGAATGTGGAGCACACAATGACAATGTTATGCCCATTTGCAGTTTTATTTTCCTAATTCTAAACAGTCATTACTACATGAGCTGAAAATGGTCCAAAAATAGATAAAGTTGCTGTTATAAAAACCCTTTCCAATATCTGTTCAATAAAATAAATAAATCAAAAACAGAAACTAAAATCCAAGCCAACTTTCTAAAAATGCAACACCTTCAAAGATTCACATTTCTTTTGTCTGACATCGAGCGGCAGCAGCCATATACAGTATGTGCAAATGAGCAAAAAAGAAAAACCATAATATAGTAACTAAAGAAGGGTCCTTTTGCAGCCTTAGGCACAGTGTGGGAAATAAATATTTGATAGGAGGATGACCTACTTCTTGTGCCCTGAAAAGTTATTTGTCTTTTTGTGCTTTCCATCTCTGCAAAGGAAGAAAGCACAAAAAGCCCTGCAGCAGGAATAAAAAAAGTAAAACAAAGAAAGAAAAGGCAGAAGAGAAGGAGGGGGAGAAGGAAAAAGACAAAAGCACTGCAGACCAGACAGAGAGGTGACCTGCAGAGAATAAATGTTCCCTCACACTTAGTGAGAACCAGAGATGGTCTAACATGAGAAACCTTAATAAACGATTAAAAGCATCAAAGTTCTCCGTTACATAAGGACTTTCAAAGAACCGTCAGATTAACATTCCTTTACTTCCTGTACCTGTTGAACCCTTTCAGGGCCACACTGGGGTGTGTTGCTGTGTCCATTAAATCAAATCTATAGATTCTGTAACTGTGTCACCTTCATAGACATTTATTCTCTTAGCATTTTATTTTAGCCAACACACTAAATGCACGCATTCAGGATCCAGGATCATCAATGCTTCACTGTCGGTTTGCTACACAGAACCACTAGACTGAGGAACAGCTTCTACCCGGCTGTTAGACTCATGAATATCTAACCAGAATAATCACTGTGAAATATCACATCTTGCTGCTGATCTGTTTCATGTTGCTGCTGATCTGTTTCATGTTGCTGCTGATCTGTTTCATGTTGCTGCTGATCTGTTTCATGTTGCTGCTGATCTGTTTCATGTTGCTGCTGATCTGTTTCATGTTGCTGCTGATCTGTTTCATGTTGCTGCTGATCTGTTTCATGTTGCTGCTGATCTGTTTCATGTTGCTGCTGATCTGTTTCATGTTGCTGCTGATCTGTTTCATGTTGCTGCTGATCTGTTTCATGTTGCTGCTGATCTGTTTCATGTTGCTGCTGATCTGTTTCATGTTGCTGCTGATCTGTTTCATGTTGCTGCTGATCTGTTTCATGTTGCTGCTGATCTGTTTCATGTTGCTGCTGATCTGTTTCATGTTGCTGCTGATCTGTTTCATGTTGCTGCTGATCTGTTTCATGTTGCTGCTGATCTGTTTCATGTTGCTGCTGATCTGTTTCATGTTGCTGCTGATCTGTTTCATGTTGCTGCTGATCTGTTTCATGTTGCTGCTGATCTGTTTCATGTTGCTGCTGATCTGTTTCATGTTGCTGCTGATCTGTTTCATGTTGCTGCTGATCTGTTTCATGTTGCTGCTGATCTGTTTCATGTTGCTGCTGATCTGTTTCATGTTGCTGCTGATCTGTTTCATGTTGCTGCTGATCTGTTTCATGTTGCTGCTGATCTGTTTCATGTTGCTGCTGATCTGTTTCATGTTGCTGCTGATCTGTTTCATGTTGCTGCTGATCTGTTTCATGTTGCTGCTGATCTGTTTCATGTTGCTGCTGATCTGTTTCATGTTGCTGCTGATCTGTTTCATGTTGCTGCTGATCTGTTTCATGTTGCTGCTGATCTGTTTCATGTTGTTGCTGATCTGTTTCATGTTGTTGCTGATCTGTTTCATGTTGTTGCTGATCTGTTTCATGTTGTTGCTGATCTTTTTCATGCTGTTGCTGATCTGTTTCATGTTGCTGCTGATCAGTTTCATGTTGTTGCTGATCTGTTTCATGCAATTGCTGATCTGTTTCATGTTGCTGCTGATCAGTTTCATGTTGTTGCTGATCTGTTTCATGCTGTTGCTGATCTGTTTAATGTCTTGCTGATCTTTTTCATGCTGTTGCTGATCTGTTTCATGCTGTTGCTGATCTGTTTCATGTTGCTGCTGATCTGTATCATGTTGTTGCTGATCTGTTTCATTTTGTTGCTGATCTGTTTCATGCTTTTGCTGATCTGTTTCATGTTGCTGCTGATCTGTTTCATGTTGTTGCTGATCTGTTTCATGTTGTTGCTGATCTTTCTTCTTCCGGCACTCGGCAAGGCAGGTCGCATATCTTTCTGCTCTTCCCTCCCCTAAGTTTTTCCTACTCCCTGCTTGCTTTTCGTCTCGTCTGCGACCCTTCAGCGCTCACTCGAACCAATATGGAATTAATAAATTGGGCTGTTTCTTCAATGGATAAGATTTTTTCCACGAAGCGGACCGTGCCAGGAGAAGCTGTCTGTCCCTCCGACACACACGCGGCTGGATACGTGCTGGACTCGTGGGGTCAGTGGCAGCCCATGTGTCTGACCGTCTTAAGTGTCGAAGACGTGGAGGATTTGTGGATTATTGGAATATTGGTAGCAACTGCTCTGTTTTTTGGCGTAAGCGGAGTTGTTTGTTACTGGAAACTGAGGGAGGCTTCGGCAGCTATCAGCGCGCTGTCGGCACTACCTGATCAGCAAAATTCTCTGAACCGGGCCGTGAGCTCCTCATCCCAGCTGTTGTATGAGCTCAATCGCTCGCTTGGAGCGGTGGTGGATCACCGCGGACCTGCTGTGCGTTTTGGGACTTGTTTACAGCCACCCCGGATCAATCAAGGGACAGATGGGAGTTCATAGAGCGGAGCGGAGCGGAACCACATATTACTTGGATTTTTTTCGGCCATGAAACAGCACCACAGACTTGATGGCGGCAGTGGAAAAGAACACTGTGGTCTATTGGATAACAAACAAGAATATTATCTGGCTTCTGTACATGTCCTTGAAAAGAAGGCTGTCGGAAGCCATTCTCCTGGGAGTGTGGAGCTGAAGAGACCTGCTGCCCCCCCCCCTCCCCCCCCCAGAGATTTCTGTGCAGCCTCAGATAACGCCCAGCTGCACATCTGCTGAACTTGTGTTTGTCTGAAATTACTCACAGACTCTATCTCCTTGCCTGCCGTCTCTCAATTTGTTATTGTAACTAAATGTGCTTTTTGATATGGTTTTTACTGGATCACGCGGTGTCTTGAAGACAAAATGTGATTCATCTTTTTTTAATATCAATGCTGTAAAACCCCGTGTCTTTGCCTGTTTTCCTGCTTTTGACCTTCATCTGGGGACAGATGAGAGCGGCCGCGCTATAAGCATATCATGTGTTGATAAACATATCATGTGTTGATAAACATGTCATGTGTTTGTTGAGCTGCAGCTTTTTGCACTCATTCTCTCTCCTGGATGACTGTAACTACATATTTACGTTGTTTTGGTGAAAATTGATGCAATGTTAATAAACCTTCTTGTATCTTGTACCTTGTATCTGTTTCATGATGTTGCTTATCTGTTTCATGTTGCTGCTGATCAGTTTTGTGTTGTTGCTGATCTGTTTCATGTTGCTACTGATCAGTTTCATGTTGTTGCTGATCTGATTCATGTTGTTGCTGATCTGTTTCATGTTGCTGCTGATCAGTTTCATGTTGTTGCTGATCTGTTTCATGTTGTTGCTGATCTGTTTCATGTTGTTGCTGATCTGTTTCATGTTGTTGCTGATCTGTTTCATGTTGTTGCTGATCTGTTTCATGTTGTTGCTGATCTGTTTCATGTTGTTGCTGATCTGTTTCATGTTGCTGCTGATCTGTTTCATGTTGTTGCTGATCTGTTTCATGTTGCTGCTGATCTGTTTCATGTTGTTGCTGATCTGTTTCATGTTGTTGCTGATCTGTTTCATGTTGTTGCTGATCTGTTTCATGTTGTTGCTGATCTGTTTCATGTTGTTGCTGATCTGTTTCATGTTGTTGCTGATCTGTTTCATGTTGTTGCTGATCTGTTTCATGTTGCTGCTGATCTGTTTCATGTTGTTGCTGATCTGTTTCATGTTGTTGCTGATCTGTTTCATGTTGTTGCTGATCTGTTTCATGTTGTTGCTGATCTGTTTCATGTTGCTGATCTGTTTCATGTTGTTGCTGATCTGTTTCATGTTGCTGCTGATCTGTTTCATGTTGCTGCTGATCTGTTTCATGTTGTTGCTGATCTGTTTCATGTTTGCTGATCTGTTTCATGTTGTTGCTGATCTGTTTCATGTTGTTGCTGATCTGTTTCATGTTGTTGCTGATCTGTTTCATGTTGCTGCTGATCTGTTTCATGTTGTTGCTGATCTGTTTCATGTTGCTGCTGATCTGTTTCATGTTGCTGATCTGTTTCATGTTGTTGCTGATCTGTTTCATGTTGTTGCTGATCTGTTTCATGTTGCTGCTGATCTGTTTCATGTTGTTGCTGATCTGTTTCATGTTGCTGCTGATCTGTTTCATGTTGTTGCTGATCTGTTTCATGTTGTTGCTGATCTGTTTCATGTTGTTGCTGATCTGTTTCATGTTGTTGCTGATCTGTTTCATGTTGTTGCTGATCTGTTTCATGTTGTTGCTGATCTGTTTCATGTTGTTGCTGATCTGTTTCATGTTGTTGCTGATCTGTTTCATGTTGCTGCTGATCTGTTTCATGTTGTTGCTGATCTGTTTCATGTTGTTGCTGATCTGTTTCATGTTGTTGCTGATCTGTTTCATGTTGTTGCTGATCTGTTTCATGCTGTTGCTGATCTGTTTCATGTTGCTGCTGATCTGTTTCATGTTGCTGCTGATCTGTTTCATGTTGTTGCTGATCTGTTTCATGTTGTTGCTGATCTGTTTCATGCTGTTGCTGATCTGTTTCATGCTGTTGCTGATCTGTTTCATGCTGTTGCTGATCTGTTTCATGTTGCTGCTGATCTGTTTCATGTTGTTGCTGATCTGTTTCATGTTGTTGCTGATCTGTTTCATGCTGTTGCTGATCTGTTTCATGTTGTTGCTGATCTGTTTCATGCTGTTGCTGATCTGTTTCATGTTGCTGATCTGTTTCATGTTGCTGCTGATCTGTTTCATGTTGTTGCTGATCTGTTTCATGTTGCTGCTGATCTGTTTCATGTTGCTGCTGATCTGTTTCATGTTGCTGCTGATCTGTTTCATGTTGCTGCTGATCTGTTTCATGTTGCTGCTGATCTGTTTCATGTTGCTGCTGATCTGTTTCATGTTGCTGCTGATCTGTTTCATGTTGCTGCTGATCTGTTTCATGTTGCTGCTGATCTGTTTCATGTTGCTGCTGATCTGTTTCATGTTGCTGCTGATCTGTTTCATGTTGCTGCTGATCTGTTTCATGTTGCTGCTGATCTGTTTCATGTTGCTGCTGATCTGTTTCATGTTGCTGCTGATCTGTTTCATGTTGCTGCTGATCTGTTTCATGTTGCTGCTGATCTGTTTCATGTTGCTGCTGATCTGTTTCATGTTGCTGCTGATCTGTTTCATGTTGCTGCTGATCTGTTTCATGTTGCTGCTGATCTGTTTCATGTTGCTGCTGATCTGTTTCATGTTGCTGCTGATCTGTTTCATGTTGCTGCTGATCTGTTTCATGTTGCTGCTGATCTGTTTCATGTTGCTGCTGATCTGTTTCATGTTGCTGCTGATCTGTTTCATGTTGCTGCTGATCTGTTTCATGTTGCTGCTGATCAGTTTCATGTTGCTGCTGATCTGTTTCATGTTGCTGCTGATCAGTTTCATGTTGCTGCTGATCAGTTTCATGTTGCTGCTGATCTGTTTCATGTTGTTGCTGATCTGTTTCATGTTGCTGCTGATCAGTTTCATGTTGTTGCTGATCTGTTTCATGTTGTTGCTGATCTGTTTCATGCTGTTGCTGATCTGTTTCATGCTGTTGCTGATCTGTTTCATGCTGTTGCTGATCTGTTTCATGTTGCTGCTGATCAGTTTCATGTTGTTGCTGATCTGTTTCATGCAATTGCTGATCTGTTTCATGTTGCTGCTGATCAGTTTCATGTTGTTGCTGATCTGTTTCATGTTGTTGCTGATCTGTTTCAATGTCTTGCTGATCTTTTTCATGCTGTTGCTGATCTGTTTCATGCTGTTGCTGATCTGTTTCATGTTGCTGCTGATCTGTATCATGTTGTTGCTGATCTGTTTCATGTTGTTGCTGATCTGTTTCATGTTTGCTGATCTGTTTCATGTTGCTGCTGATCTGTTTCATGTTGTTGCTGATCTGTTTCATGTTGTTGCTGATCTGTTTCATGTTGTGCTGATCTGTTTCATGCTGTTGCTGATCTGTTTCATGTTGCTGCTGATCTGTTTCATGTTGTTGCTGATCTGTTTCATGTTGCTGCTGATCTGTTTCATGTTGCTGCTGATCTGTTTCATGTTGTTGCTGATCTGTTTCATGTTGCTGCTGATCTGTTTCATGTTGCTGCTGATCTGTTTCATGTTGCTGCTGATCTGTTTCATGTTGCTGCTGATCTGTTTCATGTTGCTGCTGATCTGTTTCATGTTGCTGCTGATCTGTTTCATGTTGCTGCTGATCTGTTTCATGTTGCTGCTGATCTGTTTCATGTTGCTGCTGATCTGTTTCATGTTGCTGCTGATCTGTTTCATGTTGCTGCTGATCTGTTTCATGTTGCTGCTGATCTGTTTCATGTTGCTGCTGATCTGTTTCATGTTGCTGCTGATCTGTTTCATGTTGCTGCTGATCTGTTTCATGTTGCTGCTGATCTGTTTCATGTTGCTGCTGATCTGTTTCATGTTGCTGCTGATCTGTTTCATGTTGCTGCTGATCTGTTTCATGTTGCTGCTGATCTGTTTCATGTTGCTGCTGATCTGTTTCATGTTGCTGCTGATCTGTTTCATGTTGCTGCTGATCTGTTTCATGTTGCTGCTGATCTGTTTCATGTTGCTGCTGATCTGTTTCATGTTGCTGCTGATCTGTTTCATGTTGCTGCTGATCTGTTTCATGTTGCTGCTGATCAGTTTCATGTTGCTGCTGATCTGTTTCATGTTGCTGCTGATCTGTTTCATGTTGCTGCTGATCAGTTTCATGTTGCTGCTGATCTGTTTCATGCTGCTGATCAGTTTCATGTTGTTGCTGATCTGTTTCATGTTGCTGCTGATCAGTTTCATGTTGCTGCTGATCAGTTTCATGTTGCTGCTGATCGGTTTCATGTTGTTGCTGATCTGTTTCATGTTGCTGCTGATCAGTTTCATGTTGTTGCTGATCTGTTTCATGTTGTTGCTGATCTGTTTCATGCTGTTGCTGATCTGTTTCATGCTGTTGCTGATCTTTTTCATGCTGTTGCTGATCTGTTTCATGTTGCTGCTGATCAGTTTCATGTTGTTGCTGATCTGTTTCATGCAATTGCTGATCTGTTTCATGTTGCTGCTGATCAGTTTCATGTTGTTGCTGATCTGTTTCATGTTGTTGCTGATCTGTTTCAATGTCTTGCTGATCTTTTTCATGCTGTTGCTGATCTGTTTCATGCTGTTGCTGATCTGTTTCATGTTGCTGCTGATCTGTATCATGTTGTTGCTGATCTGTTTCATGTTGTTGCTGATCTGTTTCATGCTTTTGCTGATCTGTTTCATGTTGCTGCCGATCTGTTTCATGTTGTTGCTGATCTGTTTCATGTTGTTGTTGATCTGTTTCATGTTGTTGCTGATCTTTCTTCTTCCGGCACTCGGCAAGGCAGGTCGCATATCTTTCTGCTCTTCCCTCCCCTAAGTTTTTCCTACTCCCTGCTTGCTTTTCGTCTCGTCTGCGACCCTTCAGCGCTCACTCGAACCAATATGGAATTAATAAATTGGGCTGTTTCTTCAATGGATAAGATTTTTTCCACGAAGCGGACCGTGCCAGGAGAAGCTGTCTGTCCCTCCGACACACACGCGGCTGGATACGTGCTGGACTCGTGGGGTCAGTGGCAGCCCATGTGTCTGACCGTCTTAAGTGTCGAAGACGTGGAGGATTTGTGGATTATTGGATTATTGGTAGCAACTGCTCTGTTTTTTGGCGTAAGCGGAGTTGTTTGTTACTGGAAACTGAGGGAGGCTTCGGCAGCTATCAGCGCGCTGTCGGCACTACCTGATCAGCAAAATTCTCTGAACCGGGCCGTGAGCTCCTCATCCCAGCTGTTGTATGAGCTCAATCGCTCGCTTGGAGCGGTGGTGGATCACCGCGGACCTGCTGTGCGTTTTGGGACTTGTTTACAGCCACCCCGGATCAATCAAGGGACAGATGGGAGTTCATAGAGCGGAGCGGAGCGGAACCACATATTACTTGGATTTTTTTCGGCCATGAAACAGCACCACAGACTTGATGGCGGCAGTGGAAAAGAACACTGTGGTCTATTGGATAACAAACAAGAATATTATCTGGCTTCTGTACATGTCCTTGAAAAGAAGGCTGTCGGAAGCCATTCTCCTGGGAGTGTGGAGCTGAAGAGACCTGCTGCCCTCCCCCCCCCCCCCCCCCAGAGATTTCTGTGCAGCCTCAGATAACGCCCAGCTGCACATCTGCTGAACTTTGTGTTTGTCTGAAATTACTCACAGACTCTATCTCCTTGCCTGCCGTCTCTCAATTTGTTATTGTAACTAAATGTGCTTTTTGATATGGTTTTTACTGGATCACGCGGTGTCTTGAAGACAAAATGTGATTCATCTTTTTTAATATCAATGCTGTAAAACCCCGTGTCTTTGCCTGTTTTCCTGCTTTTGACCTTCATCTGGGGACAGATGAGAGCGGCCGCGCTATAAGCATATCATGTGTTGATAAACATATCATGTGTTGATAAACATGTCGTGTGTTGATAAACATGTCATGTGTTTTGTTAAGCTGCAGCTTTTTGCACTCATTCTCTCTCCTGGATGACTGTAACTACATATTTACGTTGTATTGGTGAAAATTGATGCAATGTTAATAAACCTTCTTGTATCTTGTATCTTGTATCTTGTATCTTCTTCCGCTTATCCGGGGTCGGGTCGCGGGGGTAGCAGCCTAAGTAGGGAGGCCCAGACTTCCCTCTCCCCAGCCACTTGGAGCAGCTCCTCCGGGGGAATCCCAAGGCGTTCCCAGGCCAGCCGAGAAACATAGTCCCTCCAGCGTGTCCTGGGTCTTCCTCTGGGTCTCCTCCCGGTGGGACATGCCCGGAACACCTCACCAGGGAGGCGTCCAGGAGGCATCCTAACCAGATGCCCGAGCCACCTCAACTGGCTCCTCTCGATGTGGAGAAGCAGCGGCTCTACTCCGAGTCCCTCCCGGATGACTGAGCTTCTCACCCTATCTCTAAGGGAGAGTCCAGCCACCCTGCGGAGAAAACTCATTTCAGCCGCTTGTATCCGAGATCTTGTTCTTTCGGTCACAACCCAAAGCTCATGACCATAGATGAGGGTGGGAACGTAGATCGATCGGTAAATTGAGAGCTTTGCCTTTTGACTCAGCTCTCTCTTCACCACGACAGACCGGTACAGCGCCCGCTTCACTGCGGACGCTGCACCTATCCGCCTATCGATCTCACGCTCCAGTTTTCCCTCATTCGTGAACAAGATCCCGAGATACTTAAACTCCTCCACTTGGGGCAGGACCTCCTCCCCAGGCTACAATTAGCACAATTAAATTCAGACAACAATGTTTTCATAGAAATTAAAGAGATCTCAACGTATGTCTATTGCTTTTTATGTAAATAAAATTAAACCATTGAAAAACTATAAAAGTTACTGTACAAATACTAAAAGTCATAGTACTTTGTCCCCGGTCAAGCCAAAGGTTTTGATGTAGTTTATATAAAAGTGATGAACTGACTGCTGAGTCCACATAGTTTGACGAAATGTTTCTTAACATGGAGTTTACGGAGGTTTGTGTATTTTTACTGTAGGTCCGGAGAATTTATGCATCATCATTTATTTATTAGGCTTGTTTCTTTTAAACTGAACACATTTTACACTCAAACATATAACAGGTTCTCAACATCTCTCAAGGACATCGTATTGTCCACTGTCACGGAACAAAGAGGGAGGATATGAAATACCCTCTGTCCGTCCATCCTTCTGTCCGTCCATCCTTCTTTTGTTCGTCCATCCTTTTTTTGTCCGTCCATCCTTCTGTGCAAATTGTGAGCATTATAATTTGAATATAAATGAGGTACTGACTTCCATTTTGGTGTGTAGCTGCATCTAGGCATAAGAAAGGTCCCTACAGAAAATTGGGTTGCCAGGTGAAAAAATCTAGTCCAGAAAAACACTCATCTCAAAAACTACGGACATTTACCATTCAAGCCCCTCAGGGACGGGGACACTGACATCTTGCTTGATTACGTTAATGTTCTGACTCAACCCAAGTCTGAGCATGGGGTTATGTTGGCAGTAAGTGTAAAAATAGTTACTGTATCTTTTGGACTATAAGGCACAATATCAATGAACGGGAGTGTTTTCATACATATGGTGCACCAGATTAAAAGGCTCACTGTCGATTTTTGAGAAAATTAAAAGGATTTTCAGTGCACCTTGTAGTCAGAATAATACGGTACCATGTGTTTCTTTATTTATTTATTTAAACGTCAAAGATTTTCTTTTCGTAGATCGATGTTAACCAGCTGACTCTGGCAAACCAGACGGTTGTGGGAGGTTTTAATTCATCTTGGTCCAGCTCAGTGCTAGGATCTTATGGAAGAAGATTAGGGCCACGATGTAAAAAAATTACAAAATTTTCTTAATTCGAAAAAATAATAAAAAAATAATCAGAATTCCAAAAAATAAATAAATAAAAGAGTCATAATTAGAGAAATGGATTCTGACTTTTTTCTCAGAATTAATGGGAAAAAGTTATTGCACCATGAACCTGATCCTCGATCTGTATGTTTTTGATTACAGTATTTCTTGGTATTTTCATTGTTTTTTGTTGGTTTTACTTTGGTTATAATGTTTTTTTGTTGTTGTTGTTGTTTAGTGATTCTTGTGTTTAGTTCTGTTCTTCTGTGTTCAACCCGTTCATTTGTCCCAGTACTTTATCCTCTGCTCCTCTCTCCAGCCACGCCCACCTACACCTGTTCCCCATTCCATCAAGTCTCAGCTGCAGCCACGCCCTCATCAGCCTCATCTTATTTCTCCATCTCATAGTGTTTGTTGTTGTTTATGTTTTGCCACGTCAGACTTTCGTTTCGATAAATACCTTTTAGGCTTTTTATCTCAGACAACTCAGTTTGACGTAAAGTAGCAGAGACGATTTCAGTTCATCGGAGCGCCAACGTTTCTTAAATCTGTTAAACTTTAGTCGATCGTGGTGTTTTTATTTTTCAAAAGACAAGCTTGAGTTGAGCAACACTTTTGTTTTTAAGAGAAATGTGTGAAAACATGAAAAATAAAGTCTAGTTTTAGGTTTTGTTTCAGAATAAAACTTCTTTTCATATGATAAAAATTATTTTATGAACTGTCTCACCACTAACCTTGAACTTGTGAATAAACAAATTAAAGTTACTGTCAGTAAAATGCTGTTTGCTCCGTTGGTTCAACGTTTTATTTGCTGGTTTTTAATCGATGATTGTGTTAAACGTGGTGAAGCTCGGGCAGGTTTCACTCGTCTTCCTCTAAACGACGTGTCGGAGGAGACGTGTCCTGAAAACATCGAGTCAGTGAGACTCGTCTCGCTTGTTCAGGCGACGACAAGGATTTAAAGTTTGATCCGGAGTACAGGTAGTCCTCGACTTATGGCAATCCGACTTTATGAACGCATCATATTAATAAAAATATGATTTTTTTTTTGTGTGTGTGTGTTTAAATGTTCTTGATTTCATGTGTACAGCACTTTGTTGCAGCTGTGGTTGTTTTAAATGGTTTATAAATAAAGTATTATTATTATTATTATTATTATTATATATTTTTAAGCCGATTTAAACAGTCTCCGGCAGTTTCCGACAGTTTTCGGCAGTCAGTTTTCTGCAGTGCCCGCCAGTTTAGCCAGTTAGCTCCGGCTTCGACAGCCGGCTTCGGACGGACCGTGTCCGATCAGAGGTTCCTGCGCTCGGATACATGATTTGGAGCTGAACGGCGGTTTTGCGGAGGGACAGATGGACGAAGCAAAACGACACTGTGGACCGCGTGAAGCAGCAGACAGCGAGCCGGACCGGAGTAGCAACGAGCTAACATGCTAACAAGCCTTGCTGTAGGATGGACGGTTGGATGCTAACGCCCCACCGGGGACACGGAGCCGACGGGCGGCGGAGCTCGCCTCGATGTCCGCCTGGCAGCCTCAGATGTTGGATAGACACCGAGCTAACATGCTAAAACGCGGAGAAACAGCTGCGGCAGCCTTTTGGAGGGGCTAACGCTAACGGGCGCAGCTAATGGCGGGGCTAATGCTAATGCGGCGTAGTTTGTTGGATGGACACTGTGGAGAAACGGCTCCTAGTAAGTTATTCACTCTTTTTCCTTTCTTTATATATGGAGTTAACATGCTAACAGTCCTTCCTGTAAACAGTTTGGACCGCGTGAAGCAGCACGAAGCTGCAGAGCTCAGACGTGCAACGAGCTAACATGCTAAAAGACGGAGACAGGCTTGACCAGCTCAAAGTAAGAAATTAACTTTTTACTGTAGCTACTGTATTTTGTCTCTAAATGTACTGTATGTGTTTTTTGATAATTATGTAGGGTACTGTGTTAGGATAGGCGAAGTGCTTGGTAACTTGGTAACTGTTTTGTACCGTACATGTACGTGTATAAGTGGCGGCTCGTGTGTTTTCCGACTTACGGCGATTTTTGTGTTACGAACGGCCGCAGGAACGGATCTCGTTCGTAAGTCGGGGAATACCTGTACAAATAAAACCGACATCTGGAAGATTTCACCTGCGGGAAAAAGTCCTAAATGTATGAAATATTCTTAGAATGAGAAACAAACAGATGTGTGAACAATTCAACGGTGACTCCTTGTTCCCGTTGAGCAGATGTTTTGAGTTGAGTTGTTCTAAAATACGACGTTGAAAAGTGGTTCAATGTTCACTCCCTTTGTTGAAGCCCATTGGTCCAACAGGGTCCAACTGCAGGCGGTCCAGGAGCCAGATGGTCTCAGTTATGGCCTCCAGAGTCACAACTTCAACTAATGAGCAAGAAGTCCAAGGAAGACAAGTGAGAGACAGAGTTGTCCAACCTGTCCGGACCGTTACAAAGAAATGGAAAGACGATGGTAGACTCGTCCACCAGGACTCATGGAGCGGATCGATCAGAGAAACATCCAGGAGGCTGAAGGTGCCAGTCCTTACTGTCCACAGGACACAGGACAGGATCTCTGGTTTGGAATAAAGATCGGTGAACACGAGCACCAACCTGAAGGAGCAGGTTGGACATAAAGGTCAACAAGTCCAGCATGCTGGTGAAGATTCTCAGTTATCCAGGACATGATAAATAAATTTAAAAAAAAGGGCGTTCAATACAGAATCTGGACTTTATTTGTAACAGAAGACATTTTCACCCTCTATCCAAAGAGCTTTCTCAATTCAAAGAGCAGGCTGTGTGAGAGTACGGTTAAAAAGGCTGAGATGACTTGTGAATTAGACTAACAAAGACCTTAAGAACCAGTGGCGGCTCCAGAGATATTTTTCTGCAGGTGCTAAGGGGGGGCTAAGCATTTTACTGAGGGTGCTACGAAGGATCATTTGTTCTTTCAGATCTCAAGGTCAATGTGTATTTACTGTCATTCACATCACATGTGGTACATAAGGTGGAACAAAACTATGTACACAGTGTCCCAGTTACATCCAACAAAAATACAAATTGTAACGAAAAACGGTGAAAAGATCCGAGACCTGAAATAAAAAATACATTAAGCACTACTCCAGTCAAGGCTTAATTCTCTTGTCTAAGGCAAAATTAACTCTTTGAGCAGGAATTATTTCAGTTTTATACGCGGATGAATTTAGATACAGTTAGACTATTTTAATAAAAAAGTTTATTTTGGATTTTGGTTAAAAGTAGTTATTTAAAGTGATCAGATAAAATCATTTATTATCACTGCAAGCCAGGAAATGATTTATCAAGTTGCATTAGCTAAAAATGGCATAACCAGAGGCATCATGTCACCAGTTTCTGCTCCTTACTGGGTCAGTGTTGAGAGCATCTCCCATCTTTCTGGGCTTCAGCTGGTGGATCAGATTGTTTTTTGTTTTTTTACTCGATATAATCACTGATTTTTTTTTATTAGTTGTGTTTTGCGAGGAAAATATCACAACAACCACATGTTAAAGAATATTAACTCAGATGAAAAAGAAAATAATCTGATATTTTCTTGGGGGTGCTAAGGGGGTGCTGTGACTTTTCTTAACATAGGCGGCTCCAGGGGGGAGCTAGGGGGGGTGCCCCCCTAGCTCCCCCCTGGAGCCGTCTATGTTAAGAACCATCTACTGTTAAGGTGTGAGGTGTGATTTGTCAATTTACATAGGATGTGTGTAA
This sequence comes from Garcialebias charrua, assembly GCA_038048925.1. Lineage (NCBI taxonomy): Eukaryota > Metazoa > Chordata > Actinopteri > Cyprinodontiformes > Rivulidae > Garcialebias > Garcialebias charrua. Next base: position 22,070 of record JBBPBX010015847.1, read on the forward strand.
GTTATCTCAGGCGTGTGTGTCATTTCAGCCGTTATAACCGTACTCTCACACAGTCTGCTCTTTGAATTGAGAAAGCTCTTTGGATAGAGGGCGAAAATGTCTTCTGTTACAAATAAAGTCCAGATTCTGTATTGAACGCCTTTTTTTGATTCAACAAGTCCAGGTTAGAAGGACCTGAAGAGACAACATCCCAAACGAGCACCTCCAGTTTGAACTTTGGGACGGTGGATTTACATCAACACGTGTGCTTTTCCAATTTAAATGTGAATGCAGTTTTTCTAATGAACAAATCCCAACATTTACTGGTGAACTCTACCGAAACCAGTCCAAAGAGTTTCTGCAAACCCATGAACAATGAAAACGTTTGTTCTCCGGTCTGAACCGTTTTACCAGAGCCAAATAAAACCAGCTCAGCTGAGCTGGTCTGATGATGGCGTACGTCTACGATTCCAGTAAAAAAATAAAAACAGACAACATACTTTCTGTTAATAACGAAATCACAGTTTCTCAAGGAACATCTTGTAACCTGTGATTCAGGCAATCTCACGTGCACGATACCAGATCAACAGGTTCTGGAGGTAAGAAGAGTCATCATTCCAAGAACATTTCATAAAAGAACCGGAGGAGTCAAACAACAACAATGGTGTGTTACAACTGGCAAAAGTGCTCGTTGAGCCAGGTTGTAATTAAAGGTGGGCGTTTCCACTCCGTTCACACCTCAAGCAGCCACGGAGTGATGAGTGGTGATGGATTTACAAAGAAGTCTTACCGGACTTCAGGGTGAGCCTTAAGCCAAGATAATAAACTAAACAAACTAGTTTATTCCTATTTTAGTCACTTACTGTACCTAACAAATCTAATGTGATGAAACTAATGTACAGGTGTCTTACCTGAACTAGACTAACAAAAACTAGAGGAAAAAAGCTCTTAACTAAAATGACAGCTCACCCCTACAAGAACTCCTTACAAAACTTTACTAATGTATATTACTGTAATTATATTATTATTATACAAATGTATATTAATTATATTATTATTATACATATATATATACAGTATATATACTGTATATGTATATATATATAC
>JBBPBX010015847.1:27742-45037 GCA_038048925.1 Garcialebias charrua
ATATATCTATATCTATATCTATCTATATATATATATATCTATATATATATACTGTATGTGTGTGTGGTAAGATGTCCTGCGGACATTAAATGCATCACAGTTGTTGCGATGCGATTGGTGGGTCTGGGTCTGGCTTCCTGTATAAAACGGAGCCAGCCTCCAGGGGTGATTACACGTCATCCGCCTTCCGGCGGCGTTAGCTGGCTGTGTCACGCGCTAGCGTAATTGGGCGCTTTAGGTCGCGATGATCTATTGTTCTCGCGACCACTGACAAGCTTCACGGTTCCCTCTCTTGCTAGAGGTGGAACTTGGTGGTGAGTAAGCGCCAGTTTATCTCTCTGTTTTATACTTTTTAGATTTTAATGTTAAATATTTATTGTTTTAGTTCCCTGCTGTTTGTCCTTGGCGTCCTTCTGTCGGCTATTTGTCCTGGGTGTTCGTTTATTGCTGTCCCGACTGGTTTCTGCATCCATCTGGGTCGTCCATCCACTGCCGACTGGTCCTGGATTGGTGCTCGCTGTCTGGACGGCGTGGGGCGGGCTGCGTCACGCGTCTGCGGGCTGAGTTGGGTCGACTGACGTCCAGCTCAACTGAACAGGCGTCGGCTGGAGTGGCGTCTCTTCCGGACGACAGATCCTACCAGGGTGGACTCTGAACTGTCCTGTGACTGTTACCAAATCCCTCCAGGAGGTGACAGTACTCCTGGTTTGGTTTATGAAGTGTGTGTGTGTGTGTGTGTGTGTGTGTGTGTGTGTGTGTGTGTGTGTGTGTGTGTGTGTGTGTGTGTGTGTGTGTGTGTGTGTGATTTCCCTGTTTTAAATGTACTGCCATAATTGCACTTTTAAATGTTGATTGGAGTTGACTGCCTTTTTTAAATTGTAAATATTTTAAATTTAGGATTTTATTTATTTAATTAAACAATTGTGCAATTTAACTGGTGTCAGTGTGTAAACTTGTCCCAAACCTTCTCTGCAAACGGGCCTGCGTGCTTTTAAAGGTAACTTTTTAGGTACAACCATTTTAACCAATTTTATTTATTTAAAACAGTATTTTTAAACCTTTTTTTTTTTAAACTTCAGTACTCAATTTTAACCACACCCGACCCGGCTACACTATGAACACACCTGTAACCAGAGGTGCACACCATGCTCAGCAATCCAAGTTTAAAATCCAACAATGTTCAATCAAGTCATCTGGATAGTTTCTTTCGTTTTTTTTGCTGAGACGTTTCTTTCATCCAAAATACTTCCTCAATCTGAGAAACCATCAAACAAAACTGATTCCTACTAACAGCAAACTCCATAGTGGGGAAAAAGAAAACAAAACAGTTTGCTGGTGCTAAAATGGCCTCTGGGGCTCACCCTCTCCCAGAGGTGGGTAGGAACGAGTTACATTTACTCAGTTACATTTACTTAAGTAGCTTTTTGAGAAAATTGTACTTGTGAGAGTAGTTTAAATGTGAAAGACTTGTACTTTTACTTGAGTAAATTTTAGGGGAGAAAACCGCAACTTTTACTCAGTTACTATGGGCTTTCTGCCGATCGCTACAGTTACTTTTGTTTCAAGTATGTAAAAACATTTGCAGCAAAATTATTGCGTAACTTATTGTCACCTGACATGTAACCAATCAAGTGAAGCCAACCAGTCACGTGACCACAACAAACTCTCCGCGCGGGCCATGTTGAGTGACGTCGGAGATTCTGGTAAACAGTTAGTGCTGTTTATAGGATGTCAAAATGTAAGAAAATGAGTTCCAACATTTACTGGTAGAAACAAAGTTTTGCAGAAAGTCAAGTTTATTATTATTTAGCAGAATTATTTGGGCTACAGTTGCCTTTGTGTTTTTTTTTTATTTACAACAATGTAAAAGATAAGTGGTTTATTTCTAAATCCTTTTGGCTGGTATTGCCTTTGTGTTTTTATTTATAACAATGTATGTTCAGTCTCATTAAAAGTTATGTTTCCTTGTAAATCCATTTGCATGTTATAATTTAACGACACGAGATGGTACTCCGCAGTTACTCACTACTTGAGTAGGTTATAATCAAAGTACTTTATTACTTTTACTCAAGTAAATTTTTGGATGCCTACTCACTACTTTTACTTGAGTAATATTTGGTTTAAGTAACAATACTTTTACTTGAGTAAAAAATTTGAATACTCTACCCACCTCTGCCCTCTCCTTTGAGGTCCATCCTTTCCTCCCCCGCTTTGGATGTTATTAACCATTAAATGGCCATTATCAGTTATTATCATCCCCATACGTAGCGGTCAGATTGCCCCTCCTGTACCTCCTAGGAGTTTAAAGGTACGTTGTCACCATTACAAGCGATGACAACAGGCTCCGTCTTTAGCTACGTGGTTAGGTTTAGAGTAAAGGGTCTTGGGTTAGGGAATTGGTTAGGTTAGGTTCAGGCACAAGGGTAAGGAGGTTAGGTTTAGGGTTGGTCGTCTGGGTCAAGTTTAAGATTAGGTTTAGGAAAACGGTTACATAAGCTGAAAAAAACAAAAACACAACACTTCCGGGTTTACGGAAACACGCTGCCTACTCACAGCGATTATAACGCTGATAACATTCTTTTAAACATGCTAGGAGGTAGATTGGACAGTTTTTCTGCTATACATGGGGTGATAACAGCTAATAATGCCCATTGTATGGACTGACAACATCCGAACCCGCTGCCGCCCTCTCCTTCGTCAACTCCTCTAAGACAGTCATGCCAAAGTGTCGTATGTGTATCATTAACCGAACTTGTGTGTGATTATGACTGGGCAACAATTTTGTATAATTCCTGTTGTAGATTGTAGATTGGGACCGAGATGTGTAGAGGTAGGGCAGCGGACCTGGGACCAGAGAGTCACAGATTCAAATCCCTGCCATGCCCACATGTCGTGGTGTCCGTGAGCAAGACACCTAAGAGGTCATATAAAAAATGTGAAGTCTGAATAGACTAATTGCTCCATGGTCACTTACATAGCTGCCCACTGCTTCACCTGGGTGTATCTCAGCTGTGATGGGTTAAATGCAGAGAACTAATGCCATCACTCTATGGAAACGTACAATGATGACAACACATAGTACTTATTATTATTATTATTAAGCAACAAGTAGCTGTTCTACATTCTTCCCATTTAGACTCTCCGAATGTTCAGAGCAGATTGAACCTTTCAAGCAGAAATTAAAGAGTTTCAGATAGCAAGTGATAGGAGGTGGGAGAGAAATTTACAGAATAAAGTATTAAACATCCATCCATCCATCCATTTTCTTCCGCTTATCCGGGGTCGGGTCGCGGGGGTAGCAGCCTAAGTAGGGAGGCCCAGACTTCCCTCTCCCCAGCCACTTGGAGCAGCTCCTCTGGGGGAATCCCAAGGCGTTCCCAGGCCAGCCGAGAAACATAGTCCCTCCAGCGTATCCTGGGTCTTCCTCTGGGTCTCCTCCCGGTGGGACATGCCCGGAACACCTCACCAGGGAGGCGTCCAGGAGGCATCCTAACCAGATGCCCGAGCCACCTCAACTGGCTCCTCTCGATGTGGAGAAGCAGCGGCTCTACTCCGAGTCCCTCCCGGATGACTGAGCTTCTCACCCTATCTCTAAGGGAGAGTCCAGCCACCCTGCGGAGAAAACTCATTTCAGCCGCTTGTATCCGAGATCTTGTATTAAACATTTGAAACATTAATGTAAAGTACCGGTACATGCTCTGTAAAAACAATTATGAAACCTATATTTTAGTCATTTGTGATTTTTTTGTTTGTTTTTTGTAGATGAACCCAGATGCAGGTGTGGGTGAGGAGTTTAAAATGAACTAAATCAAACTTTATTAACAAACTAGAAAAACAAAAGCCGATGAGGCAGCGCACTAGAAGAAAATCTAATATAAAGAAAACTCAGCAAAATACAGAATCATGATAAATCATGAATGGACAGTTACTAAAACTGACACAGAAGTCAAATATTGCCAGATTTTATCTTTGATCTTAGTTGATATCATTGTTTTAAATTGATATTATTATTGATTTTTGTTATTTAATCATTGATTTTACTTTATTTTATCACTTGTTTTTATTTGATCATTGACTTTAGTTGCACCTTGTAGCACTTTGAGATTTTTGTTAATGAAAAGTGCGTTACAAATTAAATTCATTATTATTATTGTTATTGTTATTATTATTAGATTGACTAGATTAGGACGTGGAGAGAACAAACAACCAAGAACTCATGAACCAAAATGATAACAAAAATAAGAACAACTGAGTGGGCATGGTAAGACATGATCTAAACATGAAGACTGCAATGCATGGAGAAAACTGAACTGCTGACACTGATCAGAACAAGATGAGGAACATACTGAGAAAAAAAAAAACATCAGCCAAAAAGGGAAACTAATCCTGATCTTTAAAAAAAGTGTTGAGTTGCATTATTAAAAAATAAATCCAGTTGAAGATGACTTAAAATGTGTCTTTTTTGGCTAAATGTGCCAGTTAACATATCACTGTCAGCATTATTTTTAACGCATACAACCATTTTTCATTATTTAACAAAAGGCATCTTTCATTTAAAAAAAAAATCATAAAGCATTTGACAATTTGCAAAAGATGTTGGTAAATAAATATGAATTATAAACAATAAAATATCTGCATAACTGGGGCTTCAGGCTTGAGTAATCTCCAAGATACGATTTGGCTTCATAACAGTGTCACTCAACTTTGAAGTTTTTGGCGTGAAAGGAAGAAGCACTCACATCAAGCTACTTAAGGCCTTCTAAGATTCTGAATTGGGCACAGCAGGATACAGATGCCCTCCATCTCATGTGTTGGATGATGCCACCTTTAACAAGTGAAGCTGATGCTTCTGCACTGCCCCAGATTGGACCTTTTCATAATTTCATATCTAAAAGGACTGTCCGAGGGATGTGGCAAGTCAATTTGACAGTCATACATTCATGATAAAGAAAAGAAATATGTTTCTAAAGAAACCTAGCCAACACAAAATGCTTTGCACTGGAGAATCTTTTCTTTGGCATCACAATTTCATCATGTGTAATACAATCCAACACCTCCTTTTTAGCTTTTAGGGATACAATATGAAAGTCCTTGTAGGATAATTAAATATTTTATTTTACTTGACCTTTCATTTAACGTTGTCCATTTCCTTCTTATTAATTATATCACAATTGTCAAAGGCCTTTAGAAAATCTTGCTGCTGCTACATCATTCATAACACCAAGAACAACTTCCATTACATTACAGAGGAAACGTTTCAGTTAAAGAGCAGTCTAGAGGAGAAAATCACCCAAAGTTCATTGGCTTGAATAAAAAGGAAGCAGACTGAAAAGAAGAGAGATGATTGAACCCCTTCTTTATTCTGCGGTATGTCTTTTGTGCAGAGCTGTGCTATGACTTTGATGCTATCTCTATCATTTAAGGTGCCGCGAATGCCTAACACAAAAGATTAGGATGAGGCTTAGGCATTGAAAGGGTTTGAGTGGAATTCTTCTGATTCACTACACGTTTTGTTCATTATCAAAGTACAACATTGTAGTAAAAGCAACCATTTTTTTCTATTTAGAAAGAATGCAAAGAAGGACTTTCAATAAGGACAATGAATGATGGATTGCTTGAGAAGATGTGGCAACACAGTTTTTTTTTCATATTAAACAATTGTTTACATGTTTTACATACAAATCACAAATCAGCAGTTTTTTAAATTTGATTTAAACTTCATTGAAGTAGTTTATTTATTTATTTATTTCAGATTTAAAAGAACACAAAAATATTTACAAAACCACATAATAAAATAAAACAATACATGAAATTAAAGGTAGCAGAAGAAGAAAAAATCTTATCATATCTGCCCCTTCTTTAAACAAAATCAATTCAAACAATCAATTCAAACAACAATCATCTATAAATAATATAACAAAAATAAATAACTCAACACAATTTACCATATATAGTAACTTGGATATAAACCAATTTATACATATTTTTTCAGAATTTTAGTTTTATTCATTTTCTTAAACATAGGCATTGACTTTGCAATTTTGATGTCAGATTCCAAACCATTCCACAGACCTATTCCCTGAATTAAAGTAGACCTACTCTTTAAACTAGTTCTATGATGTGGCATTACAAAAACATTTGTTCCTTAAGATCATAAGTACTTTTACTTTTTACAAAAAGTGTTTGAATGTTTGGGGGTAATGTGAAGTTCTGAGCTTTGTACAATAATAAAAGAATAGTATAGTCAATGGCAGTAATGTTTTCTTGTAATAATTCTTATAGCTCTTTTCTGTAAAGTAAAAAATAGGCTTAGTTATAGTTTTGCACGCTGTACCCCAAACATCTATACAATAAATACGGGGCGGCCGTGGTGTAGTGGTAAGGGCAGTCGTCTCCCGATCGGAAAGTTGGCGGTTCGACTCCGGGACCCGCACCATGTGTCGTTGTGTCCTTGGGCAAGACACTTAACCCTGAGTTGCTCCCGGTAGGACTGGAAAGCACCTTGCATGGTAGTCTGCCGCCACCGGTTTATGAATGTGTGTAGCATTCAATATATGTGTAGCACTTTGAGATTTTCAGTAATGAAAAGTGCGTTATAAATTGAATTAATTATTATTATTATAATTATTATTATTAAATTAAATGTGTTTATGTGTAAATGTTTTTTTGAAAATGTATGTGAACAAATACCAAAGTACTCTTACTAGATAGAAAAGGATGAAAGAGATTTTGATTGGGATAATGGAATGCTGCTGATCGTGCTGCTGGTCTCATGCTGCTTATTATCTCATGCTACTGATCTCATGTTGCTGTATTCATTCATACCTATCTGCTCACCACAGACTAATGTTTGGTCTGGTGTTGATATGCCGTATTGTTTTACATTATTAGTGCTTACAGTATATATTAGATGTTTAGCTTACCGTTTAGTGTTTGTTTAGTGATATCTTGGATTTTTATTTGCGGCTTATTTTCACACTTTATATTTTGATATTTTTGCATTTAACTGGGACCCTGTGTACATAATTTTGTTCCACCTCATGTACCGCATGTGATTAGGGATGCACAATATTGGATTTTTGGTCAATATCCAATATGCCAATATGTTAAAATGTATTTGCCTGACAACCAATACCGATATTTTATATACCGGCACATTACTTTGTCAGAACATAGCCTCTTATTTAGGCTTATTTGCTACAAAAAATGTGTAACAGTTGTAAGAGCTGGTGACATATATTCAGTAACAGCCATTGATATGCATAGCACTTTAACTTATATTAAATGAAAAGTGTTAAATGTTATTTATTAGCATTAGTCACCTGCGATGCTGTCTCACTTGTGGAGGCTTGTTCCAGGTTCCTAGCTGCAGTGTGGGATCCTCTGCACTCCTGTGCATGAAGGACAGACTTTTTAAGTTCAAAGTTTCTGTCTATCCATTGCGCCATATGACTAATCATGCTAACGGGGCTAACACAATGTCCAATTGTCTGAGGTAAAACTCACCCAAGTGCTATCGGCTATTAGTTTCTCAATGATGTTGGAAATGATGGGTAACTCAGGTAAGGCTACGTCGGAAAAATATATCTTACGGGGGACGATGTAGCGAGGCTCAGCGTAGTCCAAAAATCTTCGGAATCCAATATTGTCAACAACAAAAAACAACAAAAACAAAAATTCACACTGTCGACATTTTGACTTCTTCCTCTCTGCCGTGATCAGATCAGGTAGGCACGCACGACACCATAACATTGAGCTGGTGCTGCAGGCATCCTTGTCACTGGGTTGTCATACAAAAACGGCGCGTTTTATATCAGTTTTTTTTTGTTGGATGGGATGTCTGATATTTAACTCTAACACTAATATCAGCCATATTGATAATATCATGCATCCCTACATGTGATGGTAATGACAATAAAGATACAGTACTTGAAGTTGGAAAGACTGAATAAACCCTGCTTGTAGAGCAGAACAGAAGAAGCCGACAGAAAGGATGGTAAAGATGGAGGAGGATAAAGAACATCTTGCAAGATTGCCATTAACAGAGCAATTTGCACACTCATGAGCAAAAAGAAACCTTTGAGTGGGTGGATGGGTGGTATGGTTGACATCTGATCAAAACATCCATTAGGAAAGAAATACGCTGCAGATGGTGGCCAAGTGGGTAGCTAACCCTCATTCCCCTTTGCAGCTCATCTGACAGAACTAAACACGTCAGTAGGTTGCAAGATAAAATATTGTAATTATCACCCTCATATCTATTCCTATATTATCTGTTGCATATGGATGTTAATTAGGCCCGAGCAGCGAAGCGCTGCGAAGGCCTATTGTAATCGCTCAATTTCTTCATTATTTTTCCATCACATCACATGGCTGTTTGGGGCCTTTAGCATATTCAAAAACTCACCAAACTTGACCTAAAATTGTCCCCCAACTAAAATTTTCGGATTCTGGTGGAATCGCAAGTGGGCGTGGCCAAACTGCTCTACAACGCACCCTGACGTGAGTTGGGGGAAACCGTAGGTCGTACAGATCTGAAACTCTGTACATAGGTAGATCCCCCCGGTTCAAGAAAAAAAGTCTCTTGGAGGTACCCTCTAAAATGCACAGGGAGTTGGCCATTTTGGGTCAAATGTCAAATTTTGGTCATTTTTCATTTTTACTCATGTCGAACTTTGACAAACTCCTTCTCAGGCATTCGACCTATCGGCTTCATTCTTGGTCAGAATGCAGCTAAGGCATGGGGCTTTAATAGTTATAAATAAAATTGACTTTTCGTATATGTTCAGGGGGCGTGGCAGAGCGGTGAACTTGGCGTACTCGCCGAAAAAAATGAAACGCTATAACTTTCTCATTAAATGGTCAATTGACACCAAACTTGGCATGAGGGATCCTGGTTGGATGCCTGACGATCCTATGTTTTCATAGTCTGACCTCACCTAAGCCCCGCCCCCTCAGAACAGGAAGTGACTTTTTTTGCTTGGAAAGCTCCAACTCTGGCTCTCTTGATCTAATCAAGATGATCTTGTGTCAGATGACTGATAACAAGTTGGTCTCACTTGTTTTAAAGCGCCAACGGTTTACAGCAGAGGGCGTGGCCGTGGCAGCACGGCGAAGTCACAGGTCACGCCGCCGCCATACGTTTTGCTCTAGATTCCACAAGTTTCAGCCCAGCTGCACCAAACTCACTGACATCGATCCTTGTTCACCCCCCGGCAGGGATCCGGTGCAATACTTGGTGGGCGTGGCCTAATTCCTCAACAGCGCCCTCTAGAATATAAAAAAACAGCCCCCAGCCATGCTTTATCCCAGAATTATGAAACTTGGTACACATGTGTATCTCGTCAGGACCTACAAAAAAGTCTCTTGGAGCAATGGTCCAAAGCCAACAGGAAGTCAGCCATTTTAGGTCAAAGTCACAATTTTGTCTATTTCATTGACGTCATATCTGAGCGAACTCGTCCCTAGAGCTTTCGAGATCCAGGCGTCAAACTTGGTCAGCACAATCTTGAGGCATTGAAGGTCAAAAGTTGTTAAAAGTATTTTTCTAAGTCAAAGCATATGGGCGTGGCCAAGCCTCAAATCTGACCATTCTCCATGAAACATTAAGCTGGAATAACTTCCCAATATAAGCCCCAAGCTGAACCAAACTCACTAAGATCCATACTTGTCCATCCCTCGACAGGACTGCAATCCAATATGTAGTGGGCATGGCCTGATCCTTCCACAGCGCCCCCTAGAATATATTTTAAAAATCAGTCCCCAGTCATGCTTTATCCCAGAATTATGAAACATGGTACACACGTGTACATTGTCAGGACATACAAAAAAGTCTCTTGGAGCCCTGGTCCAAAACCAACAGGAAGTCAGCATTTTTGGGTCAAAGGGTCATTTTGGTCAAAAATGTCACACCTTTCTGGCGGGTTAAAGCCACTCCATCTCTCACGCCCTTGACCTAGTCAAGATGATCCTGTGCTAGAAGGCAGATAATACATTGATCTGATGTGTTTTAAAACACTAGGAGTTTTCGTTGGAGGATGTGGGCGTGGTTGTGGCAACGTGGTGATTTCAAGACCAGCAGGCGATGCTGGAGCTCTGGAGTTTGCATGTGATTTTGAATATTTGGCAAATGCACACCATGATAGCGACTGGACGGACTAGCTAGAGTTCCCATGCTTGCCACAATAAGGCCGGAGTGGCGCTAAGATGCGAGGGCCTCAATGCCGCTTGCGGCTTTAATTAGCAGGTTTTATTAGTTATTAGGCAACTCTGATCTGCTTTCAAAGCAAAAACTTTTAGCAGAGCTTTGAACATATTCCAAAGAATATTCAATTGTAGATGCACATCCATTCATTACTTTCAGAGAGTTTCCTTCAAATCTGTCCACTATTTGTCACTAAATTTAACACTATGTACCGAATCAAAGGGATGATTTCCAAACTGTTTCTTATGTTTTGATTGCTTAACGTCTTTTTTTAACAAGTCAACATTTGCAGGAACTCAGAATAAAGCTGTACACACTTTTCTTTACATTCATTCTCCAGAGTTCTGTGATGTGCTTCCAATCTTTACTGGGAAAATAATGTTCACCTAAAACTGAGTTATCTGATATAGAGTGAAGCAGTGTGTTTTTGACATTATCCATCTTTGGTAACAATAGTCCCAAAGTCAAGTAAACAACTTTACAGCCGGATGAAGTGTGTTTCACTTTAGGATGTTCTTCTTTATTGTTCTCTTTTTATTCTTTACAGACAAACTGATGCACCTTAGTTTATTTCTTGATGATTTCTTGTTTTTGTTGTTTGGCCACTACTGTAGGTGTTTGAACTGTTTTAAGATCGTGACATGTTTCAAGATTACAGTCTGTTAAAATTGGGAGTTCAAGAGAGTGCATGATTCTTTTGTCAAGGCACGGATATTTTATACAATAAAGCATCATTCATTGGTTAACTTGGAAAACTGATCTTGTGTGCAAACTTTTAAACAACTCTATATATTGAATTTACAGTGTTTTATTTGTTAACCTCAAACTCTCTTTAAATTTTAATTTGCACAATTATCTTGACAACTCATTTATACAGAACAAAAAAAATGCTACACTTTTATTGCTGACATTTTTCATGAGCTGAACTTAAATATCTTTTTCCTGGCAGCTGCATTTCTAACATCCTTCTACCAATATACCCACTGTTCCTCCTCTGGACATGTCCAAACCATCTCAGTCTGGCCTCTCTAACTTTATCTCCCAGTTGTTCAACATGTACTGTACCTCTGATGATCTCATTCCTAATCTTATTCATTCATTCAACCTTTATTTATACAGGCTAGCCTCGTTTGTCACTCTTAAGGAGAACCTCAGCATCTTCATTTCTGCCACTTTGAGTTCTTTCTCCTGTCTTTTTGTCAATGCCACTGTCTCCAGACCATACAATATAGCTGGTCTCACCACTGTCTTGTAAACTTTTCCTTTGACCTTTGCTGACACCTTTTTGTCACAAATCACTCCTGAAACTTTTCTCCATCCACTCCATCCTGCCTGGACTCTCTTTTTCACCTCTTTACCACATTCCCCATTTTCCTGGACAGTGGACCCCAAGTACTTGAAGTCCTGCACCTTTGTGACCTCTGCTCCTTGTAGCCTCACTGTTCCACTGGCCTCCCTCTCATTCACACACATGTACTCTGTCTTACTACGGCTGACTTTCATTCCTCTTCTTTCAAGTGCATACCTCCACCTCTCCAAGTTCTCTTCCACCTGTTCCCTGTTCTCACCACAGATCACAATGTCATCTGCAAACATCATAGTCCATGGGGATTCCTGCCTGACCTCATCTGTTAGTCGGTCCATCACCAGAGCAAACAAGAAGGGGCTCAGAGCCGATCCTTGATGCAATCCCACCTCCACCTTGAAGCTATCTGTCACTCCTACAGCACATCTCACCACTGTCCTGCTGTCCTCATACATGTCCTGTACCAGTCTAACATACTTTTCTGCCACTCCAGATTTCCTCATGCAATACCACACCTCCTCCCTCGGCACCCTGTCATAGGCTTTTTCTAAATCTACAAAGACACAATGGAGTACTTTCTGACCCTCTCTGTACTTCTCTATCAACATTTTTAAAGCAAATATGGCATCTGTGGTGCTTTTTCTTGACATGAAACCATACTGCTGCTCACAGATAGTCACCTCTTGTCTAAGTCTCGCTTCCACAACTCTCTCCCAGATTTTCATTGTGTGGCTCATCAACTTAATTCCTCTATAGTTGCTACAACTCTGGTCATCACCCTCGTTCTTAATAATGGGCACAAGCACACATCTTCTCCCTTCCTCAGGCATTTTCTCACCATTAAATATGCCATTGAATATTTGAGTCATAAACCTCACTGCCATCTATCCAAGACATTTCCAAACCTCCACTGGTATGTCATCAGGTCCTACTACCTTCCCCTTCTTCATTCTTTTTCAGAGCTTTCCAGACTTCACCCTCACTAATCTTTCCCACTTCCTGGTCCACAGTAGCCTGGCCCTCGCCTTCCTGCACAGCTCCGTTCAATTCTCATTTCCCTTCACTGCTCTGTCTGGGACTTCTCCCATAGAGAAGGATTTCTCCGGCTGATTTTTGACCGGACCAATCAGAGAACAGAAGGGGCAGAGTTTTTGGCCCCTAACCCAAGCCCCCACCTGTCCCAGCGCGTAGCCAGCGAGCAGCCGCATGTTCTCATTCAAAGCGATGCAGGACTGTTTTATATGTGACACAAATGTATTAATTTCCCCTTCTTAATCCCTTATCTGGAGTTTTCTTTTGTTTTTTTGGCCAAAAGTCAAGTGATCGCTCCCTCCTCCTCCTCCTCCTCTCCCTCCGCTGATGAGGAAATGCCTCAGGTTGTCACGAGAGAATTAAACTCGGGTTTTACGTTGCTGCCCGAGTCCCATCAGATTTTCTGGTCTTCTGGTGTGCTGGACCAGCGATCCATGGTTTTATTTTATTTTTTAGAACGTTTTATTAACATATAAACACAGAATATGCAGCGGCAGGCTGCAGCGAGAGAAAATGCAGCAGGAGGCGGAGCAGATGTCAAGTTCAACAGACCACGGGGGAGCAGCCATATATGGCTCTGAGGGGGAGGGAGCAGAATGCTTTTCCCTGTTCAAATTTTTTCTAAGATCCAATGGTTTTGTTCCTCAGCAGAGGCCATGCCTCCAGCAAGAATCGGTTCTCTACGGAGAAAGTCCAGACCCTAGTATGAAGCAAAGTGAAGGACAAGGGTCTGGTTTTGACCAGGCTAGGTCCACAGATTCTATGACGTCTATTCTTCTTCCTTGTTCATTCTCTTCATTCATTAGCTCCTCAAAGTAATCCTTCCATCTTCCTGTCACACACCCCTCACTTGTTTGAACATTACCATTCCTATCTTTGAAGGACAACACCCACCGTGACAGTAACAATTCACCATATTGGACAATTACTGTAGTAGAATATGATGTCTATTTTCATTTTTGCATTTGGGCCAGGCGAGTGTAAAAAACAAACAAAACAAAAACAACGGAGTTCCGGAAACTTTCGGAAACCCGGCCGAAGATTGCAGAAGTCCGGAATGACATAAATAAAGGATCCAGTCAGAAGGCAGGAGTGAGTTCGCGATGGAGGTTTATGACAGTGAGAGTTAAAACTGCAGTTAAACTATACGTGGATGCGCGATCTCTAAATATTTCCTGGTGCAGTTGTGGGTTCAGGACCAGCGCTCTGTTTTTATTTATTTTTTAGAACTTTTTAATAAGATATAACACCGCTGCGGTTAAAGCTGTCGGCTGCATTTTAATTCTGTACCCCCGACCTGTCACTGAATTGATTTACAGGTCATGGGGAGAGAATAAATAGCCAGCCGGCTTCATGAGGAAATTAATAAATTTGTTGCGAGCGAGCGAATTAAACTAGTGGATGTGCGATCTCTAAATAGTTCCTGGTGCAGCTGTGTACAGCTGGACCAGCGCTCTGTTTTTATTTATTTTTTAGAACTTTTTAATAAGATATAACACCACTGCGGTTAAAGCTGTCGGCTGCATTTTAATTCTGTACCCCCGACCTGTCACTGTTTTGATTGACAGGTCACGGGGAGAGAATAAATAGCCAGCCGGCTTTATGAGGAAATTAATGAATTTGTCGCGAGCGAGCGAATTAAACTAGTGGATGCGCAATCTCCAAATATTTCCTGGTGCAGTTGCGTACAGCTGGACCAGCACTCTGTTTTTATTTATTTTTTAGAAAGCGGATACTTCAGTGACGTCAATGCCCATATATGGAGAGGGGCAGATTTTCCCGGAGCTACAGCTAAAATCTGCTATAAATCATGAAATAACACATTTAGCGTTATTTCTCTACAATATAAATAAACGCTCCTGTTTCATTATTTAATTAACTACTAAATATTAATGGCGATGCAATTTGAAAACATGGTGGGTCATGGACTTTAATAAGCCTAACCTGCTGCACATCCTTTCCAGCCTCATCCCTCTGTCTTGCCAACAAGTCCTTCTTCCCCCCTTTAGTGTCCAATCTCCCAGACAACTCATCATATGCCCTCTGTTTTGCCTGGCTACTTCCCTCTTTGCTCTATATCCCATCTCCTTATATTCCTGTCTCCTCTCTTCAGTCCTCTCACAGTCATATTTCTTCTTGGCTAACCTCTTTCTTTGAATGGCGTCCTGCACTTCACTATTCCACCACCAGGTTTCCTTATCATCCATTCTCTGTCCAGATGACACACCAAGTACCTTCCTACCTGTCTCTCTAATTACTGTTGCTGTAGTAGCCCAGTCACTTGGAAGCTCTTTCTTACCACCCAGAGCCTTTAACAGCTCCTCTCTGAATTTCTCACAACACTAGCTTCTTCAGCTTCCACCATTTGGTCTTCTTATCTGATTTTACTCTTTTTATCTTCTTCTAACCCTAACCCTAACCCTAACCCTAACCTACAAGATCATCTGAGACCAGCCACCCGGACAGCTGCTGCAACAATTGGTTTGCAGATTGTTAGAGAATTTTCAGCAGAACATTTTTATTTCTGTGTGTTTTTTATAGTATGGCTGAGATGGCTGAGAACATCTTTCCCTCATACTTTGAGAACATGCCTAAACATACTCTTATCTTGGCCTGAAGGCCAGCTCTCTGACTCGCAGTGCCTCCTTGACATTGCCACCTTAAGAACATGCCCAAAACGTTATCTTATCTCTTTCTGGAGACTGACTCTCCGACGGCCAGGGATCATGTCTGACTGTGGCTGACTATGAGGGAATGCCCACTGGACTCTGCTGCTATATACAAGTCTACAGATGAGTATACAATGCTCATTCTGTGACATTTGCATTATGTATCTATGTATGTAAACTGTCTTGAATGGGTCCTTGCAAGTAAAATGCCAATTAGAAATCTTCTCCTGCCTTTGAATGTGGTTCTTTTGGGTAAATCAAGTTAGTGAGAGCGATTTTCTCAAACACATATCCAAAGAATTTCTGTACAAATTGTCAGAACACATCTCAGGAAAACTCATCCGCATGCTTGTCCTCCTTATTGGGGTCTCCACTTGACTGCAGTCCATCGTCATAACCAACTTGAGTGGGCAAATGCTCACATTCGATGATATATGACGTTGGAGAGGTGTTCTCTTCATGGATGAATCCTGGTTTTCACTGTTCAGGACATATGGCACACTGGGTGTATGGCATTGTGCAGGTGAACGGTTTGCTGAAGTCAATGTTGTGCATCAGATAGCTCGTGGTGGCTTTGGGGTTATGGTATGGGCAAGCATACAGTATGGACAACAAACAAAGGTACATTTTATTGATAACATTTTGAATGCACAGAAATATTGTGACTCGATGCTGAGGCCTATTGTTGAGGCATTTGTCCATGAACATCACCTCATGTTGAAGTATGACATGACACCATGTTCATTGATCTGCAAACAATTCCTTTAAGTGGAAAACGTCCCAGTTCTTGTGTGGCCAGCATACTCACCAAACGTGTCACCCATTGAGCATGTTTGGGATGCTCGGAGTATGTAGAGCATGTTTCAGTTCCTGACAATATCCAGCACTTTTCCACAACCATCGAGAAGGAGTAGACCAACATCCCACAGGCCACAATCAACAACCTGATTAACTCTTCATGAAGGAGATGTGTTACAAATAGTGGTCACACCAGATACTGACTAGTTCTCTTCTCCTCTGGACCCTTTCCAATACAGCAAAACTGCATTTTAGTGGCCTTTTATTGTGGCTAGCCTAACAAGAAGTGCTCACTAACAAAAATTTACAAAATTTGTGAACAAAATTTAAGAGAAAAAAGCCTTATGTGTTTATAGAAAGTCTTGCATCTTTGAGTTCAGCTCAAGAAAAATGGTAGCAAAAACAAGTGATGCATTTATGTTGTTGTTCAGTCTATTAGATCTAAACTTAACCAATTGGATGTTCAGAAAATACTCTGTACAACTCTCAGTTTAAAACAAATTAAAATATTAAAAGATAGATTAAATTTGGTTTGTCCTGGCTTTCTGTAAAACACAAAAATTATTTTTAAAGTTTTTTTTTGTCACATTTAAACCACATCCTACAAATGAGCTCACTGTTCTAACAAAAGAAGAGTTGTCACTTTCAGAGTGCAGAAAAAAAAATTCTTCCACCTCTCATTCTTCCAATAAAATTATCCACAATATTCCTGGAGGCGTCACTGTAGAAGCGAATGTGCATTGAACTTCCGGTCCGACACCGGAAGTGCCTGTTTTCCATAGGCGGACTATGGATCGCGGGTGTTTTTGAAAGTTATTTTCATTCATTTTATCGGAGCAAACACAGCTTTTGTTTAAACGGAACGTTTACAGAAATGTCCTACCGGGGTTCAGGTACCTGCTGTGCTGTTCGCGGCTGCACCAACAACCGGACCAAGCTAAATCTTTGGCTAAAACAACAGTGTTTTCAACACGGACCCAAAACAAAGAAAGAGTGTTCCTGCATCCTACTCTATGGCTGTGTCTGCGCGATCAGGTAACATCTGTAATTTCTTTTTATTCAGGGAGGGTTTAATAATGAGAGTTTTGGATGATTTACTGTCTTAAAATGATATATGTCAGGCGCGACCAGTATTTTTAGCCGAGATAGATGCTAACAAACCTTAGCCGAGAGGCCGGAGCAAACGCGTTCGCTATTTATGTATTTTTAAATTATGTCAGCGCGATCAGGTCACATCTGTTATTTCTTTTTATTCGGGGAGGGATATTAATGAGAGTTTTGGAAGA
>JBBPBX010015848.1:0-48893 GCA_038048925.1 Garcialebias charrua
CGTGAAAGATCACTGGACCCACACTCTTCAGTATGCATCGTTTTTTTTTTTTTAACTCTTTGATGGATTTTGTTCTTTGAATTTTTATATCGCCCCGTTTTGTTTATACATGTGACGTGAACATTGTTTATTCCTCTCAAATCAGTCTGAATGACGGAAACAAACGATTGCAACATATTCAAGTAATAAATTTTATGTTTGCCGTTACTTGATTGTCCGTTTTCCTCAAGTCTATTCACTCGCAGACGTCTCTCGTCCTTCACTCAAACCAGCAGCCACACATCTGTTAGACTGACCGGTGGTCTTAATGATGACGTTGCACCAGAACTGTCGACAGATGTTCAGAGGAGACCCAATGTTGGAAGCTGCCCTTTGTCCAAGGAGACGCACAGAAACGGAGTCATAGGTGTTCCAGTGTTGTCCCCTCTGCAGCATCGATCTTCAAACAAAACAAAAAGAAACCTTGTTGATTTACATTCTTTAAAATACTTCAGAGCAGCTAAATTAATAATTTGCAGGGGTCACCAACCTTTTTGAAACTGAGAGCTACTTCGTGGGTACAAAGTCATACAAAGGGAACCAGTTTGATAAACTCTTCGGAAATAACAAAGCGTAAATTAAAAAAAAAGTATAATAAACACATTTTTAAGAACATATTTTTAAGATAGACATTATAAAAAAAAAATATATATATACAAAAAAAGAATAACAACTGAATAAAATGAAATTTAAATGCAACTTAGTAGTGAGTTGTGCTACTTTTAGAACAGGTCTGAGGGCACCTCAAATGGTCCTTGGGGGCGACCGGGTGGCCCGTTGGTGACCCCTGGCCTAATGTTTAAGGTGTGATTTGTCAATCTACATATGTGTGTGTATCTTATCTCACTCAGCCTTTATAACCTGAACCCCACACTCTGCTCTTTGAATTGAGAAAGCTCCTCGGATGAAGAGCGAAACGTCTTCTGTTACAAATAAAGTCCAGTTGTTTTTTGAATTTATCATGGGATGACTGAGAATCTTCACCAGCACGCTCCGTGGTCTGTGTTTGTGTAGGACATCCAGCATAAAAACAATTACCAAGACTTTGTACGACTTAGTTTGCTGTGGCCAACCTGAGGAAGAAACATGAAAGAAGAAAAAAAAAATAGCATTTTAAGAAAGTAACTAAATGCTAGCAAAATAAAAATAAAAAAAATCAGAAAATGCTATCTTGGAGCCAGAAGTAGCAAAACATTAGCAAAAATTAAAACACAGCTAAGAGCCAGAAGCAGCAGAACAACAGCAAACAGCAGGACAATGTTAACTCTTTGAAAAAGAGCTAAACACCAAGGGAAAAAAGCAGAACATGTTGAGAACCCAGGACCTGCAGCCACACAGTGAACAAAGCTTGAGGTAATATACATTTGGTATTGTGTTTTTTGCAGATTGTAAATATGCAGAAGTTTAGAAAACAAGTTCAATAACTGAGCATTCATATACTTATGTAGTTTATTTTCACACTTTAGCAACATTTGATATAGTTGTTTACTATATAACCAGTTGATGCACAATCACCTCTGTTAAAATGTCTTGATGATAAGGGCACCAGTGACCCAAAAAGGAAGAAATGGGTAAAAGATGGATGGAAGTACTTGATGTCTTCAAATTTTTCCAAGTTTCAACGATCAGAAAACTGAAGTCATATTGTGTTTAGCCCTGACTTTACTGCTGTCTCTGTTCCTGAAAACCTTGACTCCCTTGAGCCATAAACAGTCTGTTACAAATCTCTGGATGGTTTAAAACTCTTGACTTTAAGTTTCATAAACAGATTAACTCTGTTCTAAAAAAAAGCTTCTTCCAGTTAAGGCAGATCTTCTTTTGGCTTTTCCCTCTTCAGTGAGTCATCCTCCTCCACCTCACTCTGTCCTCTGCATCCTCTGTCCTCACTCCAACCACCTCCTTGTCCTCTCTAACTGTATCCATCTCCTCTTTGTCTTTTTCCTGGCAGCTGCATTTCTAACATCCTTCTACCAATATACCCACTGTCCCTCCTCTGGACATGTCCAAACCATCTCAGTCTGGCCTCTCTAACTTTATCTCCCAGTTGTTCAACATGTGCTGTACCTCTGATTATCTCATTCCTAATCTTTTCCATCCTTGTCACTCCTACAGCACATCTCACCACTGTCCTGCTGTCCTCATACATGTCCTGTACCAGTCTAATATTCTTCTCTGCAACTCCAGATTTCCTCATACAGTACCACACCTCCTCGCTTGACATCCTGTCATATGCTTTTTCTAAATCCACAAAGACACAATGGAGTTCTTTCTGACCCTCTCTGTACTTCTCCATCAGCATTCTCAAAGCAAAGATGGCATCTGTGGTGCTCTTTCTTGGCATGAAACCATACTGCTGCTCACAGATACAGTAGTCACCTCTTGTCTAATCAGAATCAGAATATATTGACATTGCACTGAGGTACAACGGGAATATGTATGCACAGTCGTCCGAAAGAAGGACTAATTATACGAAGCTGCAGCTGATTATCAGCGCGGCCATCTTATTCCTTATCAGAATAATAATCTTAGTTATGAAAAGGGGAAGAACCATGAGGGTAGATAGTGGCATTACAAAAAATATATTTCACATCTTGTCTGTTAGGACACGATTTGAGACATCAAAAAACTCTACCAGTAAGCACAATTAAAACAGATAACACATGCATTTGAGGTCGAGGTGGTGAGATTAGTCCATGAGCCTCTTCAGATCAGCCACAGTTCTGATTATGTTGTTCAGCCAGCAGTTCTGATAAGTTTTCACAGAAAGTTCTCCGGGGGGGGGATAGATGCAGTTGTATCCTTGGTTACTCATGACCCAGGAGAGATTTGATAGTCAGCCCATTTCCAAGGCTGGCGGGGAGTCAGATAAGCTTGATTGTTGATTTTCTTCAGGCAGACAGATTTTTTTTTCCTTCAGCCTTGGAGTCCATCTGGACGATCCGATTCCAAAATAACCTAATTGTAGAAATCCATTCCACTGATCCATGCTATGAATCCCCTTCAAGGTCAAACCCACCACGCTGACGAGTCCCAGTAACCGCGGATAGCCTACGATTCTCATAAATCGCCTCCACCTTACGGTTAAGCTCGTAAAGCAGCTGATTTAGCGAGGTCACGGCACGGATCAAACTTTCACACTGACTCGGAAGCTTTGCCATGGCCGAAACTGCCGCCGAAGTCTTCCTCAGTTTCCAATAGAGCAGAGCCCCGCCGATGCCAAAAAGCAGAGCCCCTGCCATCACAAATCCAATTATGTAAACATCTTCCACATCCTCCACAGACAGGACTGAGAGACACATCACCTTCCACTCTCCCCACGAGTCCATGACGTATCCCCCAGAGTGCGTCTGTGCTGGGCAAGCTGGTTCCCCCAGACCTTGTCGTTTTGTTGAAAAAAATCTTGTCAATAGAGTTGATCGTCCATGATACCAGATCCATACTCTCAGTTTACATTCAGGAGATGCAGACAAACAGAGAGCAGAGCAGGGGAAAGGAAAGAGATGGGGGGGGGGGGCAGAAAGCAACAAAGCTGCCACCTCTTGCAGAGTGAGGAAGGAAAAAACAAGTTGCTTCCACAACTCTCTCCCAGATCTTCATTGTGTGACTCATCAACTTAATTCCCCTGTAGGTGATACAACTCTGTGCATAATCCTTGTTCTTAAAAATGGACACCAGCACACTTCTTCTCCATTCTTCAGGCATTTTTTTACGCCATTGAATATTTGAGTCAAAAACTTCACTGCCATGTCTCCAAGACATTTCCAAACCTCCACAGGTGTCATCAGGTCCTCCTGCCTTCTCCTTCTTCATTTGTTTGAGTTAAGGCAGGTAGTGAAGTTTAAGTCCGTGTTGTCCAGATCTAACCTTGAAAATTAGTCCATGCCTTTATTACTACATTACTAGAATAATGTAACGCTCTTTGTGTTGGGGTCAGTCAGGTGTTCTTTTCATGTCTCCAGCTCCTCCAAAATGCTGCAACTCAGTTATTAACAGGAACGCGTATAGGTTTGATCATATTTCACCCGTTTTGTCCTCCCTTCACCGGCTCCCTGTACGTAACAGAATAGATAAAAAAATCATTTAAGTGCATAAACGGCCTTGCACCCTCATACCTCTCTGACCTACTTTATGTTCCTTCTCAGGTGCTGAGATCATCTGATCAGCTGCTTTTGTTTGCAACGAAAACAAGTTTGAAGCTCAGCGATAGAGCTTTTTCAGTCATGGACCCAAAACTTTAAAAAAAATCTGCCCCCAACATTAGACAGGCCACTTCACTCCCTCTGCTAAAAAAAAACCAAAACAAAAAACTCCTGTTTTCACTGACGTTTAACACAGTGTGATCTGATTTAGTATTTTATTGTTTGGCGTTTAGTGTTTTTTTTATACTTTTAATTTTACTTTAAATTACTTGCAATGATTTTAGTTGTTAAGCACGCTGACAACAGCTGCTGTTTTTAAATTTGCTTTATAAATAAATTGCTCTTGACTTGACAAACAGGACTGATGCTTTGGAAAGAAAAGTCCAGAAACCTGATCCAGTCAGGAACCTGTTCTGATGTGTTAGAACACCAAGCTGAGGCCAAATTTCTAGAATCGGATTTGAGGTAAAGTTGACGAATTTGAAGGCAGAAACGTTAATATCTTACCTGTTTTGTGCAATGCACCAACCCCACAGCATGATGCTGCCAACTCCATGCTTGACAATTGGTGCAGTATTTTTTTTCAGTCTGGAAGCCTCGTTTGGATTCCTCTGAACATTCTTCTTGTCATTTTAGCCAAACATCTTAACCCTTGTCTCACCTGAGCGTTCCACCAGAAGACATTTAGCCTCTCCATGCAGACAGCTGCAGTCGAGCTTGAAGGTTTTGTTTTTGAAGCAGCGGCTTCTGTCTGTCCACAGGGACGTAAAACCATCTTCAGAGAGGCGCTGGTGTTCCAGCAGTTCTCAGTTCATGGCAGGCTCGAACCTTGGTGGTTCCTGGGCTGTTCCTGAACTTTCTTACTGCTATCTTTTCAAACAAAGTCATGTCGAACAAATCAATATTTGCTGGCTAAAAGGAGCTGCAGCTGCAGTCAACCATGATCACTAACAAGAAATATTAGGCGTCGTCAAACTAAAATACTGTACTGTAATACCATCAGCACCACATAATTAAAGGTTTAGATGAGCGTACATTTGAAACTATTTGGTACATTATTTGGACTCGGTAAATTGAAGCTTGAGTTCTCAGGTCATCCTGTGAAAGTCATTCAAGTTGTATGTTGTATAAATATTCTTCTCTGGGGAAAAATGCTTCACAGAATTCATTTAAAAGCCTCAAATTATTATAAAATGGTGCTCATGCCTATGATGAGGGGATGTGAACAAAACAATAAACTCATGATGACTCTCTGTAATGTTAGAGCAATTTAATAAATATTTTGGTATATAATATATTTTATACCAATTTCTCTAGTTTTTAATTTATTATTATTGCACAGCTGTTGTTTCATTGATGGCCCTGACTGCAGATGTTGGCATCCTAAAGCGATGATGGTGCTTTTTTAAATTTGTCTTAGATAAACTTTCCTCTTTCAACCACTAGATGGCAGTCGTTGACATTTTTACTGACCAGATGGGCAGAATGCATCCTGCTCTGAGTTGAAGGTGGACTTTACACCTTGGCCCAGTGTGTGTCTGTGGTGTGTGTCCAGAGTTGACTTGAGGAGATACTCTTGAGTGATCTTGATCCCAGGATGAAGCAGCAGTCTCAGAGAGCAGCTGTGCCTGGGGGTCACTCGGTTCAGCTTACAGAAGCTCTGCTTCCTGACAAACAGCCGCATGGTGACAGCAACAACTGTCCTGCCACACTCCACTTGATTTGAGTCAGCATGAGGACAAGCTGCCATCAAAGCTGAACAGTTACAGCCTTTTCACTGAGCTCGTTCTCTTTTCACCTGCACAGCCTTTGTGCTACAGTGATTATAAACACATGAAAGGGATGGTTCTGTGTCATATTTATGAACAGTTAGTATCTTACCTGTTGTAGATAGCTCTTTGAAAGGCTCAGGTCGAAGGTGTAGACTTTAATGTTAATACCATTAACTTTGGAAGTTGAATCTAGAATCGAGATGAAGTCACATCATCCGTGGTGCGGTTTGATATTTGTGTGCTCAGTGATCGAGCTAACTATTGTTAGCAACACAAGCCGATCAGAATGGCTTTTTCTGCATTCAAGCATATTAGCAATGTTTCCTGTTGAGGTAATTGTGGTTGTGTGGCAGATTTAATGAAATACAAACCCACAAAAGCTAAATAAAATGGTTCATTAATTTTAGCAATTTTCATGCTCAAGGCAGCCATTTTGGATTTATATAATAATAATAATGTCACATTTTTGTCATCTGTGTATGTTTCCATACAAGACGAAATTTGACTCTGCATTTAACCCAATCACCACCAGGTGGGGCAGTGGGCAGTTATAGAAAGCACGCCGGGGAGCAATTGGGATGAGATGTGCTGCTCAAACACACATAAGTGTTATTATGAATCTTCAACTGTTCCGTGTATGAAATCAAGGCTTTCCTGTGTGGAGCCATAAATTTAAGTACAATAATAATAATAAAATGCATTAATGTTGATCAGTTAATGAGCGGGCAGCTAGTCTGAGCACATCCAGAATCAAAGTAGACTGCTGCCATCTCCAAACGACTGCAGGAATCTTAGATTGAAGAAGCCAAAACAGCAGAAAGTAAATGTGTTGTCATCCAAAACAAATTTTTGGGGAAAACTTAGTAAGACCGGTGTGAGGAATCTGACAGTGACAGTTAGATAAAGGAGCTTCTGTACACCAGAATGGAGGATTGCTGAGTGGGAACAGGTGGGTTAAGGAGCAGATGAACAACAGGTGCTGCCTGGCAGAGACGTCAGGGGAAACTAGGCAATGACTGTGAACATGAACACAAAAAACAAACTGCCTGACTGAACTGTGACAGAAAATTTATAACAAATTGAAAAACATGAATTTACAGGAAGAAAAAAAAAACAAGAACAGCAAATCAAATCATACCAAGGACTACAAGACATCACAAGTGCTTTGCTAATTTATAAATCTTTATATCATTGTTAATTAATCTGGCAGAAACATTATGTTATTCCTGCTGGAAGTGCCCCAGGCTGCACAGGAAGTGCTACAGCTATAGCTGTTTACGCTTGCTGAATAACCAAATAAGTCTAAGTAAATACATATACAAAGCAAAGCTGAGCGGAGTTATTTTAAAGCAGTGGTTAGTTTAATTTAATCAGAATTAATCTATTTTTCTAAGCAGGGGTGGTTTCACACCAACAAGGTCACATCTCTGGAAACACCATCATTAATTTGCTGCAGGTAAATATTTTTGGTACAAAAGACTTTGTGCCTTTGGGCCACAACAACTCCATTAGCTTGTTTGCCCAGTGGCAGCTGCTGAGCAAAACATTAGTGGGGCGGACATTAATTTCCTGAATTACTGTTCTGCACAAATATTTGTGTTGCATTTTCTGTATTAAAAATAGAATATACTGTATATTTAATTTATTAATATTTAATTGTAATATGATACTAGATATAATACTGGACAAGCTGGCACAGTGGCGCAGTTGGTAGAGCTGTTGCCTCTCAGCAAGAAGGACACTGGTTCAAATCCCGGCCTTGGATCCCTTCTAGGTGGAGTTGGTTCTCTGCATGGGTGGGTTTTATTTATTTTTATTTATAAATTTGTTCATAAAAAAAAAAAACTAAATAGTCCCATAAACGATAACATACAAAATACAAAAATGAAAGGTAGCAGAAAGAAGAAAAAATCTTATTATATCTGCCCCTTTTTTCAAACAATCAGTTCAAACAATAATAATCTTCCAGTAACAGTACAAAATGAATAACTATTTCTAATTTTCTAACTAATACAATACACATTACGCTACTTCATATATATATTTTTTAACAATTTAGTTTTGATCATTTTCTTAAATGTAAACATTGACTTGGCATTTTTAACTACATTCTCCAAGCCATTCCATAATCTAATTCCCTGGATTGAGGTAGAACGTCCCTTCAAACTAGTTCTGAATTTTGGTTTTACAAATATCTCTGTCCCCTTAAGATTATAACAACTTTGTCTTTTAACAAAATGCATTTGGATATTTAAAGGTAATGCGTTATTCTGAGCCCTATACATAACTGATAAAATATTATAAGTCTACCAAATCATGGAACTTCAATAACTTCAGTTGATAAAATAATGTACTTGATGGATGACGGTAATGTTTTCTAGTGATAATTCTTACAGCTCTTTTCTGTAATACAAAAATAGGCTTTGTGATTGTTTTACACGCATTCCCCCAAACATCAATACAATAGATTAAGTGTGGAACAATGATTGTGTTATACAACAAATACAGAGCTTTATCATTCAATAGGTCTCTGACTTTGTACAGTACTGCAATCGATTTAGCTATTTTTATTCTTACAGAATTTATGTGTTGTTTCCATGTCAGTTTGTCATCAATGATAACACCCAAAAACTTCACCTCACTCACTCTACAAATCTCAACATCCTCAATTTTGAGTGGAACATCAACAGTTTTCTTTTTATTACTGAATATCATGTAATTAGTTTTTTCTAGATTTAATGATAATTTATTGATTTTAAACCAAGTTTATATTTTGACAAATTCTGTCTTCATCAACTCCAACATCTGTTCCATATCTTTACCCAAACAAAACAAAAAAAGGTTTCCTCCCACAGACAAAAACATACATGTTAGTCTGATTGGTAACTCTAAATTGTCCCTAGTTGTGAGTGAGAGAGTGAATGGTTGTTGTCTCATCCATCTCTATGTGTCTCTGTGATGGACTGGAGACCTGCAGGGTGTTCGGCCTCTCTGGATAGGGGCACCAGTGACCCGAAAAGGAAGAAATGGGTAAAAGATGGATGGATGGAAGTACTTGACTAACATCTGACTAATTTTTGTCATGCTTCAATGCATGACGAAATTAATGAACATACGGGCACGTGTTGGAAACGAGGGAGATAGCAGATTGCCGAACACCCACGCACAAAATTGTTTGGATTGTAAATGTTTTTTTCCCCCTTGTGTGTANAGATATATAGATATATAGATAGATAGATAGATAGATAGATAGATAGATAGATACATAGATACATAGATACATAGATAGATACATAGATATATATAGATATATATATAAGTGAAGAAATAATGTTGAAATATTTTTTAAAGTACCTTTGATGTATAAAATCTAGTGATGATGTATCAGACAATACTCAACACATTAAACAACAATGGGAAATGGAACTACAGTACATGTCATTTTGAATGATGACTCCAGGGAGAATATTTGAGTTGGCTGTTTATTTTTACAAACTCCATACTGTATAAGACTTTTCTTTCTGGGAGTGACAATAATGGTGACTGTTGGAGAAAATGTGGTCTTGTGGGCGACCACACCCACATGTTGGGACTACCCCCGGGTGCAGGACTTCTGGAAAGGTGTCAGGGATGCATTGGAAAGATTACTGAAGATACAAATCCCTTTTGACCCTGTCATCTTTTTATTTGATGTGTTCCCTGATCACCTCACTCATGATCAAAGCTCTGATACATATTCTCCTCATCACGGCAAGAAAAATGATGACTATCAACAGGATGAAACCCGACCCACCAACAATTGATCAGTGCATGGATTCCAAAAATAAGACTAATGGAACAATTAACGGCTCAACTATAATATAAAACTCAGAGCTCTGAAAGACTGTGGAGACCTTTTGTTAACTTCATTAAATAAAGTTGTTGTTTTTTTGCCCTGTGTGATGACAAATATATATTGTGTTTTTGTTTTTGTTGTTGAAGAGATGGCCCAGTCTCAAGACTATGTAACCTGTCTTGTTCTTGTGTGGCAATAAAAGTAAAAGAAAATAATATATCAAATAAGTGTTCCAACCCCAGTCTTCTGATTACAAGACCAATGCTACCATCAACACACAGACACACAGTCACCACAGAACTGATTACCGGTAGATAAGATCCTACCATGTTGGAAACAATCATACAATGTTCTTCTTTTTGTCTACTCTCTTCAGTTTTCTGTTCTGGTCCCCTCTGTCTCCTCCAAACAGATTGAAACAGAAAATCTCTACAGCAGCTGGTCGTATTAATGCGCTAAACCCAGCCGAATGTGTCTGAAGGGCAGAAAATCCCCAAATGGAGTTGGCTGTTCAGATCACTGGACCTGTTCTGATCCGCTTGATGAACGCGGGTCGCTGAACGGTACTGCCCCATAACAGTAAATAGGTCATAACTGAGAATGAATCACTAGAAATCATTTTAAAATCCATTTAAAATGGCCAAAATAGTTGAAAAACAGAACAAAACAACTCAGCGAGCTCAGTAAATAAGTTTACATTGTTTTATTAGGAGGAACTACTTTGTGGGGCGAAGGAACTTTTTAGGTTTAGTCAGGTCCTCTGGATGGTTTCTTTTTTGTTGAGACATTTCGTCCTTCATCCAAAGGACTTCATCAGTCTGAGGAGCCACAAACAAACTCAATCTCACAAGCAGCACATTCACATAGTGGACCAACAAGTTTGATGGTGATAAGATGTTTTCTGGGGCCCGCCCTCTCCCCCGTCGACTCCTCCGAGGCAACCATGGCCCACGTTTCCAGTCAGTTTCAACGGACTTGGCGGTATTATTGCATCCATCTTGTGTTGCTTCTTGTTCCACCCTGTCCTGGTACCATGTAATGTTCTTATTCTTATGTAGAATAAAACATTGAGAAGAAGCCTTGTGCGCTAGCTTGATAACTTCTTTTATTCAACTCCTCTTCTACGCTTTATACATGCAGTAGCCTACAGCTCCCCTAGCGGTGGATACAATAATAACAGCTATCAGTACAAAAGCTGTGAACTTTGAACATGAACTTTGATGTTTTGAGCCACTTTGGCTTCAGAGGAGTTGACGGGGGAGAGGAAGGGCCCCAGAAACCACTGTGTTTGTCCACTATGTGAATGTGCTGAGTTTGTTTGTGGCTCCACGGGCTGATGAAGTCCTTTGGATTAAGGACGAAACATCTCAACAAAACAAAAAACCATCCAGAGGACCTGACTGAACTCGGTTGCATTTCTTACCTAGATCATTGAGCATGAACTTTGATATTTTTATGTTTAGACTTTTAGGCTCCGCCCCACCTGCCCTTATGGACCGATCACCACTGTGTTTGCATGTTAAACAAAAAACACTGAGTCTGTCGTTGGAGTACACTAAAGGCTCAGTTTTAGGGTTTTCTCAAGCATTCATCGACATGTCACAACACAACAAAACTCCTTGTCTTTTTATTTGCACGTCTATGAAATGTATGTGTGCGGTTGATGTAATTACAGGACGTCCTCGTGGAAACGGACTGAATCCACGGCGTGTTTAAAAAAGGACAGATGTTTAGCGTGCCTGAGTTTGGAGGCTTCAACAAAGGCCCAGCCTTCATGTAAAACCAGCTCGGTTCAGGCTGGTGTCCTCCATGCAAATCCTCCTGCCTGTCAGGATGAAAGCTTTTAATAACACGCAGGCCAGGTGAGTGAGAGGCTGAATAGGCGGCGGTGGCGGCGTGGCGGCGGCGGCCCCTCGAGGCTGGGTGCAGCGTCCAAGGCTTTTGTTGTGTTTGTTGTCACTGGTCCTGAACAGAAGGGCAGGTGGGTTTTAGTTGATCCACGGCTCATACATGCTTAATGATGCTCATCATCTGTTTGCATATCCATACTGCGTGGGTTTGTTGAGAGTTAAGTCTGGGCCTCCCTACTTAGGCTGCTACCCCCGCGACCCGACCCCGGATAAGCGGAAGAAGATGGATGGATGGATGGATACAAAAAATTGTCTAGAATCGATGACTCGATAGCACTACCTGTTGAAAAATGGGAGTCAGATTTATCAATCAACTTTGAACAAAAAATTTGGTCTCAAGTATGTTCAAATACTTTTAAATTGACTAGAATCTCCAATTTACAATTAATACAATATAAGGTTCTCTATAGAGTACATTATACAGGTCAGCGAATGTTTAAGATGGGCTTTACACCATCTAACAAGTGCTCACAGTGCATAAGTAATACACCTGATGATTATATTCACGCGCTCTGGTTCTGTCCACCCGTTCAGAGGTTCTGGGTACAGGTATGTGAAGACTTGTCTAAATGTTTGAAATTTAATATCCCACTCTCTCCATCTGTTTGCTTATTGGGTATCTTTGAAGATGTTATACTAGAAAAAAATACATCCTATATGCTTTTCACTGCCTTATGCATCGCAAAGAAAACCATACTCGTAAATTGGAAAAATAAAAATAATCTTAGCATTAATCAGTATAAAAATCTTCTGTTAGATCATATAAATAATAATAATAATAATAATAATTAATTCAATTTTTAACTTACTTTTCATTACTGAAAATCTCAAAGTGCTACACAAATATTGAATGCTACACACATTCATAAACCGGTGGTGGCAGACTACCATGCAAGGTGCTTTCCAGTCCTACCGGGAGCAACTCAGGGTTAAGTGTCTTGCCCAAGGACACAACAACACATGGTGCGGGTCCCGGGAGTCGAACCGCCAACTTTCCGATCGGGAGACGACTGCCATTACCACTACACCACGGCCGCCCATATTAGTCTTGAAACAGCATCTGCCGACACATTGGATCAATCTATTTGGCATTCTTTGATCGGCTCCGTTACGTAGTGAGGGTGGGGGGTCTGGGATGTGGCCTTGTGGGGCATTGGGGCTGGAGGGGGGGAGGTTGGGGTTTGGGGCACCGGGGGGTTGGGGCTGCTTGGGCGGGGAGGACCCTGTCTTCGACCTGGGGAGGACCGGGGGGGTTCTGGGGGATATCTGCTAGGGGCGGCATGCGGGCCCTCGGGTGGTCGGTGGCGGCAGTCATGGGTCGCCGGTCGGTGACCCGGCTGTGCTGGGGTGGTTTCGGGGCGGGTGCCGGGGCTTGGGACTCTGGGGACGTGTCGTCCCCGGGCTTGGGCCTGGTGGGGGTCGGGGGTCATGGGCTCTGGCGGGCGGGTCGCCGGGCTATGGGCTGGCTGGCGCTCTGGTGCCCGGCTCTGGCCGGGGGCCCTCGGCTCGCTGGTGGGTTGGGGTTCATATGCTGGGGGGTGGGTGTCTGGGGGCGTGACTGGTGGCCAATGGGAGGGGGCGGGCAAACCCAGCCTGGGTGTCTAATGTGTTATGTGTTCTGAAAGTTGTTAATATGAAGGGTGGGTGTAGTATTTCTTCTGGGGTGGGGATTAAGTGGATGTCCTTGATGATGGTCTTGGACTATGCTTGGCCGGTGTGCGGGCCCTGGTTGGGGCCTGTTCTTGGTGCTTCCTGGCTCTGTCGGCGGTTGGGCGGGCGCTCTTGGCCGTGTCGTCCATGTGGGATTTTGTGTCTTCTTGGACGGCGGGCTGACTGCGGTTCGCAGGGGTCATGGCGGCCCTGGTGGGTGTGGGCTGTTGGTTCTGCTGTTGGCGGCCCTCGGGGCCGTGTCCTCTCTGGTCTTGGCTCAATGGCCTGGCGGTCGGAGAGGTGTTTCTTTTTCCTCGCTCCTTGGGTGGACCTTGGCGAGCTGGGGGGGTACGCAGGGTCAGCGGGGGAGCTGACTCGCTGTGGGAGCACTGTTCCTGCAGATATTTTTCTCCCCATCCCTCAACACGCACCTCCGCCCTCTTCATCTTAAATTAATACATGTAGGGAATTTGAGTCTCGGGTGTGCTGCAATGGTTTTACATCTCTGTTGTTCAGAGCACCTGGGACTCAATTTTATATACACTTTAGACATTCATTCATAAACATCTTCATAAAAGTCACATATAGGGAATGGAGTGAGCACTATGGCTATGGGTGGCGGGATGACATCAATCTCGCCCCCATGCCTATGCTCACTCAACATTATGCATTTAGACAATAGGGCCTGGGTCAGAGTTGGAGTGGAGGGGAAACTGGTACAATGCTAGCCTTTGCTCCTTCTCTTTCCCTTTTAAGTACACTTTACAACAACACTCACCAACAGTACATTTGGGGACGGGGGTGTGTGTGTCGGGGTCTTGATTTGTTAATTTCAATTTTATTTATGTATTTATTTATGTATATATATATATATATTATGTATATATATATATATATGTATATATATATATATATATATATATATATATATTATTTATTTATTTTTCTCTTACCCCCCTGGTTGCCTGGCGGACATTCTGGGGGTGGGCCGTCAGGGGTTGTGCTGGGGTGTGGGGGGGTTCGGGGCCTGCGGGTTCGCCGTGGGCGGGGCTGGCAGTGCGCTCCCTCTGGGGCTGCTTGGGCTCGGGTGTCCTGTCCTGTCCTGTCGGCAGGGGCGCGGGGTGGGCCGGATCTTGGATGTCTGCTACTCTCCACCCCAGAATGAATGGGCCTACCTCCTGGGTTTGGATGTGGGCTGCCCCATGTAGGGAGCAGGTACATGTCTTGGACCTAGGGGGTATAGAGTGTGCATCGGGATTATGAATGGAGCGTGTCAGTTATTGTTTGTCTTTCTGTGACTGAGGGTGAGGATGAGGGTGGGTCTGAATGAGTGTGTCTGTGTATGAATGTTTAAGTGTCAGGCTGGGACTTGGACTGCCCCCTCTCTGATACTTCTTNTTTGCACAGCGAGCAGTGGAAACTGTCCATCAGCAAGACAAGGGCATGACATGCAACATTATTTGACTGCTGTGACTTCACCAGGTGAGAAGAGAAAGAAAAAGAGGACGGCTGCAAGCCTGTTTCACCCTGAAGTCAGGGTGACATGCTGATAAGTTGGTGCAATGCAATTACTGCAGGTGCACAGGAGATTAAACATGCAGCGTTGGACTGCTCAGGCAAGCTATGTTTTCTGACCTTTGAGAAAAGAACAGAGGAGTTATTCTCTCTGTCAAGTTGAAAGATTAAAGAGTTTGTGGAACAAATCCTGGAATAATACCTTAAAAATACCAAGGATGGACAGAAGAGATGACAAAGAATACAAAAGACTTTAGGAACCAGAAGAAACACCGCCAACAGATACCATACGGAAGAAAGACAAAAGCAGGGAAAGAAGTTAAAGCTATTCTATACGTGTTAGCTTTAAAACTAAATAGGGATTTTTATGGCATTTTCATCTTCAAAAATGATTGCAGTGTAAACAATTATTACTTATTTATAAACTTTATTGAACATGTGGGACTTGTCTCAGTTATATATTCTTAGCTGACAGTACGTGGCACCCGACGTGGTTTTCTGCTCCTTCAAGATTCATTGTGTTTGGAGAAGGTACAGGTAATCCCCGACTTACGAGCGAGTTCCGTTACTACGACTATCTCGTAAGACGAAAATCTCGTAAATCGGGGACTACCTGTATATATACCTATACTACCGCACGAGCCGCCACTGAACATGTACATGTGCGGTAATGAACAGTTACCAAGCATTTCAACTATCCTAACACTTTAAAACACTTTAAAACATTTATAAAAAATATAAAAAATTAATTTCTTACTTTGAGCTGCAGCTCCTGTCTCTGTTTGCCTCCGCTCCGCTGCGTTAGCTCCGCTGCGTTAGCTCCGCTGCGTTAGCTCCGCTGCGTTAGCTCCGCTGCGTTAGCTCCGCTGCGTTAGCTCCGCTGCGTTAGCTCCGCTGCGTTACGTCCAAGCTCCCCAGCTTTCTGTAGCACCACGCAGTCCAAACCCTTTACAGGAAGGACTGTTAGTATGCTAACTTGAACTTTATACATTTGGAGCCAGAAAAAGTTTTAATAAACTTACCAAAAGCTGTCTGCACGCGCCGCCATTAGCTGCACCTGTTAGCCTAGCTCCTCCAACTCCGCGGTTGCTGTTGGGCATTAGCTGCACCTGTTAGCTTAGCCCCTCCAAAAAGGCTCTCGGCTTTGTTTCTCCAAGTTAGCTCGGTGTCCCCCGATATCTTCGTCTGCCAGGCAGACATTGCGGCGAGCTCCAGGAACCTCTGATCGCACAAAGCCGGCTATTGGCTGGAGCCACGAGGCTAATGTTAGCTGCTAATCCAGTCCGGCTGGCTGTCTGCTGCTTCACGCGGTCCACAGTGTCGTTTTCCTTCGTCCATCCGTCCTCCACAAAACCACCGTTCAGCTCCAGATCATGTATCTGAGCGCAGGAACCTCTGATCGGATTCAGACAAAGCCGGCTGGCAGGAGCGAGACTATGTGAAATGGAGGTCACCGCCGGCTGGCAGGAGCCGAGACCGTAGTAACATGGAGGTTGGAGGTCACCGCGGCATTCCCGGAAACGGCCGTAAGTTGCGCAATTATGAATAAAAATTATTATTTTCATAATTATTATTATTTATAAAGCCTTTAAAACAACCACAGCTGCAACAGAGTGCTGTACACATGAATTTAAGAACATTTAAACACAATTTATTATTATTTTTTTCTTCATATTTTTATTAAATATGATAACCTCGTAAATCCGGGACCTCGTAGGTCGGCCCCTCGTAAATCGGGGATTACCTGTATTCTAAAGACCTTGCCTTTAGGTCATTCAGGTCTCTCCTTTAAATGAGTCCTCGAGGTTCAATGGGATTAACCTGGATAAATAAAGGTTGTGGGAGTTCAGTTTCTCCTGCAGTCAGAAGTAACAAGATGGCTCCAACAAGCCACACATGTGGACCAGTCCCTTGATGAGCTGAAGGAGTATAAAAGGCTGTAGATGACCTCTCTTAGACGCTGGAGCATTACATGCCTACCAGTAGTTGTGCTTCAGCCAATTTGCCTTTCCTTGTGATAAGTAAAGCCTAACAAAGTGTTCTTACAGAAAAAGAGTAAGTACGCTCAATCATCCAGGTAAAGAAATCACAAAAAAGTTAAATTGTGTCATCTGGACAGTTTATTTCTTGGAAGAAATGTTTCGTCTTTCATCCAAAAGACCTCATCAGTCTGAGGCCTGCCAACAGGATCTGTCATATTAAATAGCACCTGATTGACTTGTTTCAAACCAGTCTGCTGTGGAATTCCTAGAAACTTGCTTTACATTTTGGAAGATCATTGAAGGTCTGGCTTATTCAGGCCTGGCCACAGCAAAAACTGCAGCTAGAAAATAGGAGCACAGTATTATATATTCAACCAAAAATTATACAACAAAAATGTTAAAATTTTGTCGATTATCTTCACTTTGATCATTAAAGTACTGTATAAGTATTGATATTGGCAATACTGGCCAGTATTTACTTGGTATTGGATTGTAATCAGGTATTTACTTGATTGTTGGTATGTGCTGCTGACTATCCATATTGCTGATCTCATGCTGCTGATTTATTTCATGCTGCTGTGTTCAATCCGTACTCATCTGCTCACACAGACTCATGTTTGTGCTGCTGTTGGTCGACGTATTGTTTTTGTACTATTAGTGCTTAGCGTATTCTTGGTTTAGCGTCTTACTTACGCCAAAATTACACCACACGCGTTACGACTCCGCCCCGCTCCGGTCCGACCTCCGCATCAAATACGCACCCATTATAATCAATGACAGAATTTACACTGGCTCCGCACGGCGGCGGCGAGCTGCGGAGAGCGGACGGCAGTCCGTCAAAATTAGAAATTTTTCTATTTCTGCCGGACGCCGGAGCTGTGCCGGAGTCAACTTTTGAAGATTACGTCGCACCAACAGGAAAAGGAACGAGCACAACTTCCGTATTTACAAAATAAAATCACCACGGGCGGACTTAATCCTAGCTCTATACGGATTTATTTGTACAAAAATGCTTTCAAACTATCATTTATGACTACGCCTACAAACGCAATACAAGAAATAAATAAATAAATAAAGTATTTTATTCTGAAATGTAATACATCAAGGGTAACATGCCCTCTCCGGGTCGGGGAGGAGGTCCTGCCCCAAGTGGAGGAGTTTAAGTATCTCGGGATCTTGTTCACGAATGAGGGAAAACTGGAGCGTGAGATCGATAGGCGGATAGGTGCAGCGTCCGCAGTGAAGCGGGCGCTGTACCGGTCTGTCGTGGTGAAGAGAGAGCTGAGTCAAAAGGCAAAGCTCTCAATTTACCGATCGATCTACGTTCCCACCCTCATCTATGGTCATGAGCTTTGGGTTATGACCGAAAGAACAAGATCTCGGATACAAGCGGCTGAAATGAGTTTTCTCCGCAGGGTGTCTGGACTCTCCCTTAGAGATAGGGTGAGAAGCTCAGTCATCCGGGAGGGACTCGGAGTAGAGCCGCTGCTTCTCCACATCGAGAGGAGCCAGTTGAGGTGGCTCGGGCATCTGGTTAGGATGCCTCCTGGACGCCTCCCTGGTGAGGTGTTCCGGGCATGTCCCACCGGGAGGAGACCCAGAGGAAGACCCAGGACGCGCTGGAGGGACTATGTTTCTCGGCTGGCCTGGGAACGCCTTGGGATTCCCCCGGAGGAGCTGCTCCAAGTGGCTGGGGAGAGGGAAGTCTGGGCCTCCCTACTTAGGCTGCTACCCCCGCGACCCGACCCCGGATAAGCGGAAGAAGATGGATGGATAATACATCACTTCCTGTTGCTCAAACCATGTCCTGTCGCTCATTTACGAGAGAAGATCAAGGCAGCAGTCTCTACTGTTGTTCTCCTTCTTCCACCGAATGAATTGTTTTGTTCTGACTTACTTATTTATCACTTGATTTATCGCGCGATCCCGCAAATCCCGCGCATGCGTCTAGGAGCGGCGCATGCAGGCGGACCTGAGCTGAGCGGAGGTAGTGGAAATTGGAGTTTGAGACGCTCAGCTGCGACCTGCGGAGCGGAGCGGACCGTATGTAGTGTAATTTTGGGGTTAGTTCATATCTTAGATCTTATTACTATTTTTCTTTACACTTTATACTTTTGTTGGATGTACAAAGTAACTGGGTGCCTGTGTACACAATTTTGTTCCATCACATGTACCACATGTGGTGCGAATGACAATAAAGGAACCTTGACTGGCACACAGAATTGCACACCATTAGCATTCAGTGAGATTCCAATTCAAATTACAATTTCCTGCAGTTTTGCATCTCCAGTTAGTACTCAACATTTGCAGCCCGATAACATACTAACTTTGGGATAAGTTTGTTCAATATGTTTAAATTGTTGGACAAACATGTTTCTGCAAACCAGTTTTATGAATACTTGTCAAAAATTTAGTCTAGAGTAGAAAAGAACCCAAACAAAATCATGTGGATGGTTCTCATGCTTGATGTTGCCAGTACTAATAACATACAACAGTTGTCCTTGTTTACCGGAGGGGGTTGGGAAACAGTTCTGAGAGCTGAGCGAAGCCACCGAAGCTGTGCTGAAGTCATTCAAAATAGATAAATTTAGCAGCTTGGCGCACGGAAAGTTTACAGATATTCTCAGATGTGAGTAAAAAGCCGGAGAGCTACAAAGAGCCGAGCCCGTGCTGAGCAGCTGATTTGAGCTTTGAGCTGAAAGCCCTGAGCAACTCAGTGACAACAACAGTGAGCAAAAGATACAGAGGCGCAGAGAAGGAAGAGAGGGATGACTCCAGAGAGGACAAGGACGCAAACAGAGCAGAGATGTGCATACAAGCAGACCTGAGGGGACAGATGCCTACATACATACATAAACACAAGCAGCACAGCAGAGATTCAGATCTTTACATTCTGATCAACCAGCTGCTTTTCCTACACCTTCAATAAATTGGACGCCTTTTTCATTGCTTTGCACATTTTCTTGCTCATTTATCATTTAGCTGCATCTGCTGTTGCTATTCCTCACACTTTTCTGAAAGGCTTGAACAATCTGCTTGATTTCATACTCATAGAGGGCTTGGGGTGGGTGGGGGAGTGAGAAGCAAAAGCAAAAGAGATAATCTGATGGCGGCACGGCGCTGCAGTGTTTGTGACTTTGTATTCTGTGGCTGTCAAGTGCTGTTGTTGTTCTTTTAATTGGAGGCAAACTCAACTCGCTGCAGCAGTCGGATCCTCTCAACCTGACTTGAAAACAACAAGGAACTCAACCCTCCCAGCTTATCGGATCTCATATTTAGGCATGCCCACAGAAAACATTGTTAGTCAGGGCAGTCAAAGAAGATAGAAACTCAAAATTCAAAGAATTAGGAGGTGAAAACACGAGATTCATCTACAGGGGTGGTGGTTGCAGATGCTGACTGTATGGAACTGGACTGAAATTGGACCTGTTTATCTTTTCAATGTTGTTGACTTTTATTGCAAGTGTTGCTAACAACAATTAAGGGTAAGAATTTCTTGAACAAATGTACACCCAGTGTTATCATTCATGATGAGAAGGGCTGGAGTAAAAAGATTTGCTCTTATGTGTTGTAAATACTCTCAGCTACTACCACACCACATTTTAGCAGAGCATCTATAGCACTGACTGAGGTATAACCATTTGTGTGTCTGCTAGTCTTGATTAGCTGCGGCAACCATCATTAATTGGAGCGACTGCAGAAGTTAACCAGTTGTAGATGTTCATCGAGTTGATATTTTCTGAGCGTTCCATAAAAATCTGCTCACTGATTTATGAGTTTGCTAACAGAAAAACAGGATTTATGCAAACAGGTAAGTTTTCAGAAAAGATATATTGTGCAATGTATAGTGCTTAGAGTTTGTGTTATGAGTCAGTCTCAGCTGCTAGCACACCAAATTTCAGCTAAATATTTGTAAAATTGACAGAGTGATGGCTATGTTTACCTTTTCTAAAATCAGTTTCCACTTTAAATTGGCATGACTCCAAAAGTAAATCTGTTGTAGATGCATCTTCAGACTTTCATTAAATTCAGTGTTTCATGGGATATTTTGCTAACAGACACAGACACAAGCGATGTAAATGGTAAATGGAGCTTATTTATATAGCGCTTTCCAGCCCCCTGTGAGGAGCCCCAAAGCGCTTTACAATACCAGCCATCCACCCATTCATTCAGACATTCATACATGATTGCCCACCTTTCAATGTGATGGGTATTAAAATAATCAGGTCAAACTTAACATTATGGTATTGTTTATTTATTGACCAGTGCAGTAAGATTACTCCAAAAACTGAAGTTTAGACTTATAATTTTTTTTAACAATGTTTAATCTCCAATCTTCCACTGCGAGCATGGATAGGATTCATTTAGTGTCTGAACCAATATGGTTTGTCATTATTGTTCCTCGTTTAGCACCAAGACGGTTCAACTAAACGGATTTAAACTCGAGTGAATGGAATTGGATTGTTTGTTTCTGCATGGACGGCGAGGCATGCCAATAACAAGAAAGCTGAGCGAAATGAATTGATTTAGCTACTCGCAGGTGCCAAGTGTGACTGATTAAAAGGTGGGACCTGAATGGGAAATCCGAGCAAAGCTTTGTGAATCTAGATGTAAATCTAATGTGTCGTAATAAAACACAAGTCATGGCTTTCAATGGAAAATCAATAGAGAGTGGTTTCCTGTTACTTTGCTGAGCCCATGCTTTGTCATGGATCATCATTTAGAAAATTGATATTTTGCCTAATTATACCTATGCTGGTGAAGATTCTCAGTCGTCCAGGACATGATAAAATCAGAACAAGCGCTCAATACAAAAACAACTGGACTTTATTTGTTGCAGAAAACGTTTCACCCTTTATCCAAAGGGCTTTTTCAGTTCAGAGTAGCAGCTATGAGACAGAGAAGTTTTATACAGGCTGACATACCACGCACCAACATGTACAGTAAATTGGAAGCTGAAATAACGCACACACATACCTGAGATAACATACCCATTCTATTTAAATTGACAAAACAACACATCACAGCTTAACAGTAGGGGGTTTGTTAAGGTCTTTGTTACTCTCATTCACAGAAGCAGCTACTCTGTTCTCAACAGGTGTGAACTGTCTTGGAATCAGATTTAAAGCTGCATTATATGTCTTTGAAAGTTGAAACCTGAGGCCCCCCCTCGGTTAAGAGAAGGCTTTTCCCTTTTAACATACACAGCTTCTTTCACCCCCCTCTCAAACCATCTGTGCTCTCTGTCCAAAATGTGCACATTCTGGTCTTCAAATGAGTGACCCTTGTCCGTGAGGTGGAGGTGAACAGCTGAGTTTTGTCCAGAAGAGGTGGCTCTCCTGTGTTGGGACATTTGTCTGTGAAGAGGCTGTTTAGTTTCTCCAATGTAGAAATCTGGGGCCTCATGTACAAAGACTTGCGTGGACTTCTTACTGAAACGTGACGTACGGTCAAATCCAGAAAATGGCGTTCGCACAAAAAAATCCAGATGTATCAAACTGTGCGTACGCCGGAATCCACGCACATTGCTTTTGTACATCACAATCAACGTGGAATTGAGCGCACATGAGAGAGTGGCCGACTCCACCTTTGACACGCCTGTAAAGGATTTTAGGGGGTCAATATTAATACTGACCTCTTTACCTTAATTAATTTACTTATTCAGATTGAATAGTAATTTCACGGATTCTTTTCTTTTTCAGTTTACCCAATATTTCTATGATCTTTATGATGGATAAATAAATAAAGCCATTAAGTGACAGAGACGTTAACTTAGTTTGGTATGTCAAAGACACTACCATTTATTTAAAATAAATCAACTAAATTAACACCATTACACTTGATTGACATGATTTCACTTTCTTGCAATTTAACACGTCAGCACATTTAAATTGCAACACAACAGACATAAATACAGGATGTCATTATACTTAGTCTGTGGCTCTTTAGCTTAAATATAGTTACCAGCTAGAATGGAGATAGGAGAGATTTAAGAGGAATATAGGGAGAGGTTAAGAGAGGAAGTTATCTATCTTGAGTTTAACCAGATGACACTTTCCATCCGACTTCTGCTAAATCCAGGTACGTTTGTAAACGCTGACTCATTACCTTGAAGACGATTAGTCTGATAAAGAGATGGCACCAGCCTTTCAGGCGTACAGAATCGTTGCAGGTCCAGCACGTCCGAACCGGTTCTCGTTTACGTTTCAACGTCTCCTGGGATCCGCGTCGATCATCAGAAAAAGGTGTCAGCTCCTGGTTGACTTCAAGATAACTTATTCCAGAAAGGAATTTAATTCAAAGTTCTGAGCTTGTACGCTCGGTTCGAAGTGGACTGATAACAAGCATGTTATCAGCCTTTACTGAAGGCGAAGGTCCTTAGCTCTTGACCAAACGTCCCACAGCTTGAAGAGAAAGTTCACATCTCTCCTTCCTCACAGGAACTAACTGTTTCAGGAAAACTTAGAACCCTTAGTAGAAGATCTGAGATGAGAGAGACTTGTCTCTTCCCCATTGGTCCAAAAAGAACCAGTCAAGTAGTTCACTTGTTATCATGTTTCAAGGTGAAATTCAGAGCAGAGTGAAAATGTTTTGGAAAAGACAGAGAGTACTGGAGTCATTCTCATGAAAACAACGGATTGACTATCTTCTGCCTTTCTAAACAAAACGGCCGGGTCTCTTTGACCTGAGCCTTCAACTTTCACACAGCAATGGACACAGTGATGTTTCACATTAAGGAATAACACAGCCTAAAAGCACACATCATGAAAATGACAAAATGTTATTCTTTTGATTACATTAGAATAAAATTAAAGAAGCCAATAGTCTCTTTTGGTGACTATGTTCTCAGATTACAACTAATGGAATAATTTGTAGTAAATGTCTTGCTTTACTGAGAGGTCAGTAAAGGTCATCTCTGGAACAGTTCAAAAATACAAAGGTGTATCAGAGCGGGCACGGTCATGCCCACTACATCTCCCCCCTTTTGGAAGTCATCGCCAGTCCTTGGGGATGAGGTCCAACACGAAAGGATACCTTGAACTGTTTCTGATCTTGAAGTAATCCAGTAAGTGGAAGAAGAAAAATCAAAATTATAATCCCATAAAGTTTTTGGAACTTCCATACTGTTCGTAGGTAATCCCATTGCGGTAAGCTTTTAATCCTTTGGAAAACAAAGTCTTATAATCCATAGCGGTAAATCCACAGCAGTAATTCCACAACGATTAGTTTTGTTGATTGATCAGCAACAATAGAGGGGATCCCTCGATTGAAGCAGAGGAGGCGACCCTTGGATGAAGGTTGAAGACCAAGCGTTGGAGCTGCAGGTCCCCACATCGAAGGTTGTTGGCTGGTTGGCTTCCAGTCAGTGCCACTCTGGTTCTATGTGTCATGCAATTATGTGGTTTTTAGGTGGGCTTATGATTGGGATTTTACATTAGGCCCTACCTATATGCACCTGGTGTGTAAGCTATCATGATTTAGATCAGCTACAATTACCAATTAAGGGGTGGATCAATTCTGTAAAATTAGATATAGGGATCTATACCTATAAAATTTTGGAGGGCTTCTGTAACGAAGGCCTCTAATTCCAAACTATTCCTCCATTCATTACTTAGTTTAGGTTAAACTAAAATAGAAAAATGAAATATAGTTTGATCTAAATGTCTGTTGTCTTTTAGACGAACGACGTAGGATTTGGTATTCCTAATAAATTTTGAAGTCTATGGCGAGACTCATCAAAATGAATAGATAATCTAGAATAGAAACGATCGAATCGGTTCAATTTAGAAATTGTGAGACCAGTGTAGTTTATGGTACCTTGAGTAGCTTTAAACTACATTGACTCTTCAACGATTGAGATTTAACAAAATGAACTGCATGTTGGCATAGTTAAATCCGTATCATTCATTAACCAATGTTAATACAAAACCTTTTTTGGCTGGGAGTGTTCAGAACCAAAACAATATCTCAACTTAGGGCTGGGCGATATGGAAAAAATCATATATCACGATATGGACTTTTTTATATCACGATAACGATATATATCACGATATATACAACACGATGTGTGTATGTGTGTACAGGAAAAATTTGGACCAAAGTTTTTTTATTTTATTATTTTACTACAGATAGTTACAATTATAAGAATGTGAACAAAACGAACAAGGAAATTTGGACCAAAGTAGAAACTAGATCTACCTAAGATCTACCTTAATTCAAGGAGTACGATTATGGAATGACTTAATGCCAAATGACAAATGTTAAGGAAGCCAAATCATTCCTTGTATTTAAGAAACTGGTAAAAAATGAATTGCTAAAAAAAATAAATGAATCTAATTTAATGTGTGATATATGTGAATTGAAAATTGACTGAGTTATTTACTTATTTTGTTATTATAGAAAATATTGTTTGAACTGTTATTAGATGAATAAGGAGCAGATTTAATAAGATTTATTCTTCATCTGCTACCTTTCATTTTATTTTTATTTATTTTTTTCTATTATGAATACGTTAATTGTTGTATTTCATATTATAAAATGAATAAACTAACAAACAAACAAACAACTCCTTTTCTACTTTGGTCCAAATTTTTCCTGCAGGTGGCGGTAGAACAACAGCTGCTAATTAAACTCACGAAGAAGAAATCCGCTCTGAAGTTTGAGTAAACAAAGCAAGAAACAGAAAAGAGAAAACGTTGCGTTTGATTGCGGTTCTGTTATGTCTCTGGTCTGTTTTGTATTGGTTAACTGGACCCGAGTTCGGACTCGGTTGGACTCTGGGTTCGTGTCCTCTGGACCCATTTTGTCTCAGAGTTTCAGCGGAGCGAAACAATGGAAGCTAACAAGGTGAGCTTCCCCCTCTTTTTGGTAAAAGTTATTCTTCTTAGGCTGCCTGTGCAGCTGTTTTCTCCTTGTTGAGACTCTATGGTTGAGACACCGGCCGGCTTCATGCGCCTGCGGCTCTGTTGCTCTCGAGTTTAACAACGTAAAGCATGTGTTGCAAACCCGCGCGGGCGTCCAACATAAAGCAGCGCCGTCATCTCGCAAAACCCCATATGAAGCTTCTTTGCGACAGTTATTTTTTTATTCTTATTTATCACGATAGAGACGATAGAAGGAAAGTAGCACGATAGACACGTTTCTATCGTCCCCACGATATATATCGTCATATCGCACAGCCCTATCTCAACTAATGACAACAGTAATGACTAAACAACAAGGAAACAACGTTTCACTGCTTCGACACACTCTTGTCGTCAGATTCCAAAGTGCAACACACAAGAAAAACAGGTCTCAACTTTATGACCGAGGTCAAATTAAATCTCGTGGATTTAAACGGTTGTTAAGGTTAGTTTTTTGTTGTGGGTTTTAGGCTTAGCGTTTCTAAGTTCAAATTGGACAATGCGACTTATAGGGTGGAAAATACGGTAGTTTAAACCTGATTAGTTTATTTACTAACTTGTGTTTGTACGACCTTATTATCCCATGAAGTCGGTGTGTTTGTGAGATCTTTGTCTTTTGTGGAGTCATTGAACGCCTTGTAAGGTTTGATCTGATTTCGATGTACCCATTTAGCAATTGGCTCTTTGCGGCCTTTGCTGATTTTGATTTCGTAGACGACTGAGGACACTTTGTCTGTTATCAGATGAGGTCCAGTCCACCTGGGCATCAGTTTGCGGGCGAGAGTTCCGGTCTCGGACCCTCCTTTCC
Organism: Garcialebias charrua; assembly: GCA_038048925.1. Taxonomy (NCBI): domain Eukaryota; kingdom Metazoa; phylum Chordata; class Actinopteri; order Cyprinodontiformes; family Rivulidae; genus Garcialebias; species Garcialebias charrua. Next base: position 26,554 of record JBBPBX010015848.1, read on the forward strand.
CGGTTGCTGGGGCGAACGTATAGTACCAGACTCTGTCTCCCACTTGGAGTTCATTGTGAGAGGCCTTCTGGTCATAGTACGCCTTACGTCCTTCAGCGGATTTTTCCAGGTTTTTCTGGGCGAAAGCAAAAGTGTTTCTGAGGTGTACATTCAAATCTTTCATGTATTGTTGTGTAGTGTAGGCTGTCGCCATGGCGGCGTCGCCTGGTTGGTACAACAGGTGTAGAGGGAGAGTCATTTGTCGACCGGTCATCATCTCGAAGGGAGAGATGCCAGTTGATGTGTGTGGAGTGGCTCTTATGGCCATGAGGACCAGAGGGAGTTTCACGTCCCAGTCCTTGTGGTTTGCAGCCACGTATTTCTTCAAAATACTCACCACAGTTCTGTTTGCTCTCTCTACTTGGCCTGAAGCCTGTGGGTGGTAGCCGACATGAAAGTTGGCCTTGACGCCTAGCGTCTTCCACAGTTCTTTCATCACTTCACCTGTGAAGTGTGTACCTTGGTCTGAGTTCACCCTAAGGGGAAGTCCAAACCTTGAGAATATATGATTCATTAACAACATAGCAGTGGTTTGTGCTGTGTCGTTAGGAGCTGGTAGGCATTCTACCCATTTGGTAAATGCACAGGTTACCGTGAGAAAATATTTATTTCCTCTAGAGCTCTTAGTGAGTGGTCCAACCCAGTCGATCTGGAGGTCAGACCATGGGAATGCAATGCCTCTGCTTTGCAGTGGTGCTCTGTGAAGTGGTCTGGTTGGCTGAAACTGGCCACAGACCACGCACCCTTCAATGTAGTCCTTGACATCCTTTTTCATTCCAGGCCAATAGGCAATTTGTTTTAATGCCGTCAGCGTGGCTTTATCTCCTTTGTGTCCTGCGGACGGGAGATCATGGGCATGAACTAACATCACCCCCCTTTGGTCATGGGGAACCACGAACACAGGTGAGGACGTTGGTCCATGAGCGAAAGTTAAGATGCCCTTGATTAGTTTTAGCTGTTTGCGCAGCTGATAGAGGACCTTAAGGTCTGGATCGGAATCCAGGTCGTCTTTAGACGGACTATTTTTGTCCGGATCAGTCAGGTACAGTATCATGGAGTTGATAGCAGGATCCGACTTCTGTAGTTGGATGATGTCTGGGTCAGTCAGTGCGGGTCGTACAGAGACTGCGTTGTCAGCAGGTCTGGCTGCGGCCTGTGCACGTGTGACTGCCATAACCCTGACTATAGGTTGTATTGGCAGAGTCTTGATTAACCAGGAGGGGTCAAAGGACCATAGCTGACCTTTGTCGGCTCCTTCCTTGGCTAAGGAATCTGCAACGTCATTGTACTGCTTGTCATTGCCTGGCACTCTTGAATGTCCTGGAACTTTCTTCCAGTAGATCTGTAAGTCGTGTGATGTCACCAAGTGATCACATGCCATGAAAAGCTCTTTGTGTTTGACCACTTTTCTGTCGCTTGTTAGGAAACCGTTCTGTTTCCACACAGCGAGGTGACAAGCGAAACTCAAACGAGCATAGTTAGAGTCAGTGCAGATGACTAGCGTCTTGATGGAGCGTTCTACTACCATCTGGAGAGCTATTAGGATTCCTGCAATCTCAGCATACTGAGAAGTCTGAGAGCCTAATTTGTAGCTGAAAGTTATCTGTTCTTGGTCTTGGAGGAGAACTCCTCCAACACCTGCTCTGCAGATTTTGTCGCGGAGGAATGAAGATCCATCCACGTACAATGTTGTCATATCTTTGCAGATATTGTCATCAAAGAAGTGGTGATTCGGGTCTTCAGTTACTGGGGGTTTTACCTCAACCGGCGGCTGGGTGGCTGGTACATCTTGTGTACACTTTTGGCAGATTGCCAAGTCCGTCCCCAGATGTGACTTCTTGTTTTGACCATAACGTATGTCTAGGTTAAAACTTTGAAGCGCCATGAGCCACGTTGCAACACGTGAGTTTGTTACCACACCATCTCTGATGCGTTCACTGTTAAGAAAAGTCACTGGCTGGTGTTGTGTTTCCACAATGATTTTCTGTCCACCAATGTAGCTGGAGAAATGTTTTACTGCCCACACTGTGGTCAGTAGAGCTTTCTCACAGTCTGAGAATCTCAACTCGGGGCCTGCCATCGTCTTGCTGGCGTAGGCTACTACACGTTTGTCTCTGTCGTGTATTTGGTACAGACCTGCACTTATGCAATGAGCTGAGAAGCCCACTTCCAAGTAAAACTCTTTGTTGTAGTCTGGGTAGACTAAACATGGGGCTGACTTGATCCTGTTTATAAGAGCGTCCATTGCCTGCTGTTGCTTGTCAGTCCAGACAAATGGAACGTCTTTCCTTAGGAGTTCAGTCAGTGGTTTCGCAAGGTCCGCATAGTTTTCTATGAATTGGTTCGAGTAGTTACACACGCCCATAAAACTTTGTAGTTCTTTGAGATTGGTGGGGAATTTGAGATTGTCAAGGCCTTGGGTGCGAGTCAGCTGTGGTAGTACTCCGTCTGGACCTGCAAGTAGGCCAACGTAGTCTACCTTGGTTCTGCACCACTGGCATTTTGACAGTGATATCTTAGCACCAGCAGTTGTCAGTTGATTCAGAACGTGGTCGATCTCAGCCAAATGTAAGTTTAGTGTTGGCTGCCTCAAAAGGACATCATCCACATAAATCAGTGTCCCACGCTCGTGGGCATCTGGACATGCTTTGTTCAAGAAGATGTTGAACTCTACAGGTGAGTTAGCATAGCCAAAGGGACACCTGGTAAAGGTGTATTGTCGGCCACCAAAAGTGAAAGCTAGTTTGTACTGGTCCTCGGCGCGCACAGGGATGGTCCAAAAACCAGAGGCGACGTCGAGGGTCGAGAAGTACTTACCATTGGTGACCTTGGGCAGTTCCTGTTGGAGCTGGGTCATTGGCCACCTTGATAAGGGAACTTGTTTGTTTAGCTTTCTGTAATCAATTGTAAGTCTCCACTTTCCATTTGGTTTTAACACTGGCCATAAAGGCGCAGAGTAAGTGCTGTTACAGTATCTGATGATACCATTCTTTAAGAGGTTATCAAGGATTTCCCTGATAGGTTGATGTGCTGCCAGAGGAATCTTGTACTGTCTGACAAATGTGGGTGGAGCTTCAGGCGGGGTTGGGATGCTCACTGAGTGGAGCGTGGTCAACCCACAATCCATTGAATCAGTTGAAAATGATTTCTCATATTTTAAGAGAACTTGACGTAGTCTGTCCCTTTCTTCATCAGTTTTCAGGGCGTCGGCTTGGGCGACCACCTGTTCAATCTGTGAAGAAATTGAGAGGGGTTCTTGTTCTTTGGGGAGCTCCAATGAGTCCCTTTCTGTGTCATCTACCCTGTTTATAGGTAGGACACTATAGGCTTGAGGGTCTAGGCCGTTGTCTCGGTTTAGACCGACCCCGTAGACTATGTCTTGGTCGACCTCATTGATAGAGACGAGAGCTATGGCCTGTTTTGGCTTTGTGAACAAGACTTGCCCCATGTATTCATTTGGGACCAGGTATTCTGGGAGTCCTCCCAGGAATGGAATGCACAGTTCAAAATCGTGGAAATCATTGGAGATCAACCATCCTATTATTGTGTATTTCTTGATCAGTACCGCTTCTGTGCCTGTGTTACACACAGCAACAGATGTGGTTCTGCAGTCGAGGCTCACTTGTCTCGTGGCCTCAATGGACAGTCCTAAGTTGGAAAACTTAGGAGATAGTTGAAAGTATGCCTGTTTTTGGCTAATAGCTTGATTAGCTATGATGTGAACTTCCACCATCTGGTTCATTGCCTGAGGTAGTACTGTGATGGTTTGGTTGCAAGCAACCTCGCAGACTTCTGGTATGGTCTGTCCAGCTTTGAGATTTTCTGTGCTTAGCACAGGAGAATCCATTTTGTCTGTTTCCAGTGACCACAGTACATTGTTGACGGTGTCCACTCGGACACCCAATCTTACCAAAATGTCAGAGCCTATGTAGGATGCATGTGGTAAGTTTCGGACCACGAGGAACGGGTGGACCAGTTCTCGTTTGTTCCAGTTCAGGTTCAGGCGAATGACTCCATTTGCGGTCATTACCCGCTCACTTTTGGGATCAAGATGAAAGCGTAAAGCTTTCTTAGTTAGTTCTAGACCCAAATGTTTTTTAACCAAGGTTTCATAAAGAGCTTGGCTGATTGCTGAATTATCTGTCCAAGGAGACAGTACAGCATCTTCGGTGTGGGATCCCTGGATCTCGACACCTTTTACTACCTGTTGTAGGTAGTGTTCAGTGAGTGCTGATTGTTTCAGCTCGCAGAGGAGGCTTTCTTGTTGGGCCTCTTCTGCCTCACCTGTTCTTGAAGGTTCACTTACCGGGCTCTTGTCCTCGGATGAGGTGTCCCGTGTGTCCTTTGCGGTACCTGCGGTTAGGCAGTCTGTATCACAACTAGGAGGCACTTTTATTGGCAGGGGTTTTCTCACTGTGCTCCACATTTTCTGTTGGCCATAGTCTATAATTGCTTCAAAGCGGTTTATAAAGTCTTGGCCAACCAGAAATGGGAATGAATCAAGTGTAGACACATGTACCGGGTGGTATAATGTCATTTTGCCAATCTGCATGTGAACCATAGCTATAGCTGTTAGGGTTGTTCTCGTCTCTGCGAGACCCTGCAGTTCTATAGCACTTTTTACAAGGGGTATTTGCCTGTGAACACCGTTAGCGGCGGTCCGTAGTTCCTCTAACAGTTTGGCTGACATAATGGTAATGTCGGCTCAGCCATCCAGGAGTGCTTCATGCGTGAGGACCCTTTCCAGTGTGATTGGCAGGTAAGCTTTCATAGCCTCCCCCCTTTGTACAAAGTCACACAGAAACCTTTAAGGTTGTACATCTCTGTGTGACAGACGATTCGATTCACATCTAGATACAAAGGTTACGATTTGATTCAAAAACGATTTATTTTTAAACTGGAACGATTCGATTCGATGCAATGTAAAAACGATTCGGTTCGATTCGGTTCGATTCGATTAAACTTCAAATAATTCTACGTTTTAATATTTGTTGATGTACCGGTAGACAAATATTTCATTATGAAAGAAAAAGGACCACTTCTATAAATGTGACATTCTTAGAGCATTTTTAAATTTGTAAAAGTCCACATATATCATATCTAAAAGGGTGCTGTAAAGCACTGGTAAAAATAAAGTAAAAAGCCAAACAAAATAATCACATGTTAAATGTGTTTATTTTTAAACATGGACCTAAAGACCAGCTAAAAGAAAATTTCCTACAGAAAATACAGAAAAAATATAAAAGGCACAAATGGTTACAGCAGCATGTAATAAAATAAAAATCACTAGGAAAAAAACCCAGGAATAAGCTATAAGCACAAAGCTCCTGAGTCCTGTGCAATAACCTGTTGTGCAATAACCTGTCACACAACCTGTAGTTTGGTAGTTATGTGCAATATAGATCATGTGCATTTTAGCTTATATTTCATTACTACCTTGAAATAGTTATTCACACAAATTCATCCTGCTTCACCGTTAAAATTCTACCATGTTGTTTACTATTTTTCTCTTCAGAAACTTTGTAAATATTATAATTACTGTTTCACTTTTTGGTAGTTTATTTTGTACCCTTATTGCATGCTTTAGTATTTCCTGTTTGCTTGTTGTGTGTTTTTTAGCAAGTCAAAATCGTTTTTTCTCATCCTGAGCATTTCATTGTACTAAGTTAACCCTGTGTTAACCTGCATATGACAAATAAACACTTGAACTTGAACTTAATAATACAAAACATAATGCAAGAACAGTACGCCTAACAACAGCAGCACGAACATGAGTTTGTGTGAGCAGGTGGGCACGGATTAATATAAAAACATGCTCTCTGTACCTCACGCTCTCTGCACCTCTTGACTTCTTCACTGGCCTGGTCCCTCACAGATCTAGTTGCCATCCTCACTTCAAAGTCTCCCAACAGCTCGTCCAGCGCTGACATTTTCTTCTTTTTACAAGGTGGTTCATCATCTGAAATAGAAAACAAGCACCATATATTACTGACTATGTTTGCCATGAAGTTTTTTTTTACTGACTTTACCATTTTATGTAAAAATCTTCATCTGATGTTCAGAATTTATTTATGTAGGGACTCGTGTATAACATGTGTAAAAGATATATCATTATCATCATGATTATTATTGAACTCTTTCTGTGCATGCAGATTCTCTCATTATAGTGAATGTGTTTTATGCTGATACAATGACTGCAGCACAAGTTTAAGACAAAGTCAGCTCATTCTTGATCACAAGTTATAAAACACAAACCTGTATGCTCATCTTGGGTCTGGGGTGTATCATTGCAGACATCCAGATCTCCATTTGCAGGTTCAGTCTGCACTGGACCTCTCTGAACTGAATCCCCCGTTACCTAGAAATAAAACATGACATTACATTTAGTGTACAGTATGGTTAAATGCAGTGTAAACAATCAAAAAACAGTAGGCAGAATAAATCTAGTGACAGCAACAAAACACAGCAGACTGTAAGATGTATTTTGACAGTGTGCTGGGGGATTTACCTTGTGATGCAGGGATGTTGCTTTAGCTGATAGGCTTGTGAATGTCCTCTCTGCATCATGGCTACTGTTGTAGCTTTATGCTTCTTATTAATCTTGTATGGCTGTGGGTCATAGTCATGCAGCTTATATTATAGGTGAAGGCTGAGACAACGCAGTTCGGGTCCAACAACGTGTTTATTCTTCTGTGTAACAACAAGACTGTTCACCCATTCTGTGGGCTCATTGACAGGAGTTATCACTGCTACTGAGGAAGGGCAGGGACTTAAAACAGTGTGGAAGAGATCTTCAAGGCCTGTGTAGCTCGTGAACTATCACTGAGTTGCCCGTAAAATTTAGTGATAACGTTACCCGTCGCTTTGTGTGTGGCAGCTGCATGATCCTGCTCGTTGTTGTGAGGCTTGAAAAGTTGTTGGTCGAGGTTTGTTGTGCTACCAGTGTACTTCGGAGGTGCGCTGCATAGCTTACAAATAGCGTGGCTTTTGTCGAGTTTTCCGTCCTTCTAGTAAAACCCGAAAACGTTCCACACTTTAGATTTTTGTCTGGCTGATGTGTTGAAAATCTTTCGCGGTGACTCGCTAGCGCGCGCGGCTACTATTTACATCCATGCTCGCTCGTGCTCTTGGTGAGCTATGGCGCATGCGTGAGAATAGCTTCGCTCTCGCGTTGTTTTAGAAACGCATTGTAAACCCAGCAAGTCTCACGATAACCGGTCCGTGTCTTTTCAACCGGTTCATCTCTGAATTTGTGGCTGGTTGCTGTCGGTTTTTTCATTCAACCTTTATTTATACAGGCTAGCCTCATTGAGTCACGGGGACTCATTTACAAGAGGGACCTGTCTCACTCACACCAAACAACCATCCACTCTCACACTCACACCTAGGGTCAATTTAGAGTCACCAATCAGCCTAACAAGCATGTTTTTTGGTCTGTGGGAGGAAACCGGAGTACCCGGAGGAAACCCACGCATGCACGGGGAGAACATGCAAACTCCACCCAGAAAGGCCCCGGACCGGGATTTGAACCGGCAACCTTCTCGCTGAGAGGCAGCAGCTCTACCAGTTGGGTTTACGTGGATGCTACCGATACAACCACATCGCTAGCTTGTCAAACCGGATATCCGGTCAAATCGGTTAATCTATAACAAGCCTAGAAACCTTAAAGGTTTCGGTTAACGTTTCTGTTTACTGTACATCGACCTCTGACTGTGTAATCTTTCTTCATCTGAAGTCTGAGTTTTCAGTTTGTGGCGGGTCACTGTCATCGATGCTTGAGTTTTCCCTCCCTTTGTTTGATGAGGGGCTGTTGGAGTCTGTGACAATGATGTCATGGTCACTGTCAACGTCTTGTTGACTGTCATACACTGGACTGTCAATGTTTTGACTGTCATTACCCTGATTTTCAGCATCCTGACCATCAGTATCTTGTTGACTGTCGTGATGTGCGTGCTCAGACTTACTATCAATGATAGTGCTACACATCACTCCAGGTTTGTTATCATTGCTTGTATTATCCCACTTTTCTAACAACCAACGTATGTTCTCCATCTCTTCTGGGAACAGAGGTTTATGGGCTTTCTTCTGGAACTTTTGCGATTTTTTGCTTGTCTCGGACTGTTCAGTTCGAGGGGCAGGAGGGGCTTGTCCTTGACTTGGGGGTTCCTGTTGGGACCACCCTTTGTTATATGGTTTACTTTTGTAACCATCTTTCTTATCCTTTGGACGTGCGTCCCCCTTTTGATATCGTTTTCCGACCTCTGGGTCTTGTCTGAGCCACTTCGGGTCATTGTTCCAGCGGGCACCTTCACTACGTGGTCTGTTAGGTCGAAAATTCTGTTTTTTCTCACCTTTTGTAGGATAGGGAGTCGGTGTCCGCGCCCCTTCCAGCTCCAGTGAGTTGGATTTGACCATTTCACCCGGACACACCTCAAAGGGTGTTTTGTTTGGTGTGCGACCTGTAAAAACATCTATCGTACACTCTCTTATTTCTTCGATGGACCTCCTTTTGTAGTTTGCGCTGACATATACTTTCTCTCTTATGTCAGGGCAGAGATTTTGCTGAAGATATACTTAAACCCTACCTCTTCCTCCATTTCTGGTTCGCATCTGTCACCGAAATAGGCACGGAATATTCTGTCATAATATGACCTTGGGTGCTCATTTCTACCTTGCTTGATGTCAGCCGCAGCTGGGATGCCATGGGCCCCGTGCAAGCAGTATACTCCTTTATCAGCGCAGCACATAAAAGACTGTAGTCTTTCGTAACGGCGTCTCGTTGACGCTTCATGAAAGCATGCACTGTCCTGTCCGAGGTTAACCTTACCAGACAGACTTTATCATCAACTGTAGCTTCTGGGAAGCGTTGAAGCTGGAAATCAAGGTCATCGAGATAGATCTTGGTTTCATGTGAGCCCAACGAGCCTGGAGTGAAGGTTTGAATGCTTTTAGCTATATTCCGTAGTTCAGCCATTGAGAGAGTAAGTAAGTAAGTAAGTAATTTTTATTTATATAGCACATTTCCCAGACATGAGAGTCACAAAGTGCTTCAGAAGAGGAAAAATGAAATCATAAAATCATAAAATCACAGAAATAAAATCATAAAATCACAGAGATACTATACAAAAAGGTAAAACATAACTAGCTCTAAAAACAATGTACAAAGTTAACCAAACGCCTGTCTGAAGAGATGAGTCTTAAGACTGTTTTTAAATGCAGCTGTTGACTCGGAGCAGCGTATTGTTATAGGGAGAGCGTTCCAGAGCCTCGGAGCCACCACTTCAAATGCTCTATCGCCACGAGTTCTAAAATGAGTTCTCGGAACTGTCAGCAGTAGCTTATTGGAAGACCTCAGAGTTCTAGATGGACAAAGAGGCTTCAAAAGGTCCAATAAATATTTAGGAGCCTCACCATGTAATGCTTTAAAAGTTAATAATAAAATTTTAAAATGTGACCTAAAATGAACTGGGAGCCAGTGTAGAGAGGCCAGAACCGGAGTGATATGAGCTGTTCTGGGGGTTCTAGTCTAACTCTAAACAGCTCTTCTCCACAATAACTCGTCTGCTTAATCCCATTAAACAAACTCTTGAGGACTCTGCTCAAAAATGCGAGCTGTTTCTTTCATCTTTTAAAACCAAAATTGACACTATCAGATCTCAGCTCCACAACCTCCCTGTTCTCAGTGTGCCATCTACCCGTCTGCATTCTGGGACCCTTAACAGCTTTGACGAAGTTGTTCAGAGTGAGGTGGAGGCCATCATCAAGAAAATGAAGCCTTCATCCTGCGCCCTGGATCCTTTCCCCTCGTCTCTCATAAAATCCAATCACTCTGCAATAGGCCCACTTATCACACAAATAATAAATCAGTCTCTTCAATCTGGTCATGTTCCACTGCCTCTAAAAACTGCCATCATTAGGCCTCTTCTGAAAAAATCTAATTTGGATCCCGACATTTTTTCTAATTACCGCCCAATTTCACACCTCCCTTTTCTGTCTAAAGTGCTGGAAAAAGCAGTTGCTGCTCAGCTGCAGGATCACTTACAACAACACTCCCTGTATGAGAAGTTCCAGTCTGGATTCAGGGCAGCTCACAGTACTGAGACTGCACTGCTGAGAGTTACTAATGATGTCCTCTTGGCTGCTGACACTGGCTCTCCCTCCATCCTTGTCCTCCTTGACCTCACTGCAGCCTTCGACACTGTGGACCATAGTATCCTCCTCCACCGTCTTCATGTGGAGGTCGGTCTCTGTGACACCGTCCTGGACTGGTTTAAATCTTTCCTCTCCAATAGGCTGGAATGTGTTAGTCTTGGCAACGCCACGTCCCAGACAGTCTCTGTCTCCTGTGGTGTCCCTCAGGGGTCGGTTCTGGGGCCCCTGTTGTTTTCCCTTTACATGCTGCCTTTAGGTCAAATTATTAATCAGTTCAACATTTCTTTTCACTGTTATGCCGACGATACACAGCTTTACATCAGGACTGGAGCATCCTCATCTTCCACCTTGTCATCTCCATCTTCACTCACTGCCCTCTCTGCCTGCCTGGAGGCAATTAGGGCATGGATGAATCAGAACTTTCTTCAATTAAACTGCTCCAAGACCGAGGCCATACTGATTGGCACCCCTCACCAGGTACAGACATCTACTATAACAACACTTTCCTTTTCTGGACAAGACATCCCCCTCTCCACCTCTGTTACAAATCTTGGAATAAAAATGGACTCCAATCTTACATTTGAAAATCACATTAAGCTTCTGTTTAAAACTTGCTTCTTCCATCTTCGAAACATCTCTAGACTTCGCCCATCCCTAACTTTTTCCGATGCTGAGAAGCTCGTCCATGCTTTTGTCTCCTCCAGGCTCGACTACTGCAACTCCCTGTTTATTGGAATCCCTGGCAAAAACCTTCAGAAACTTCAATATATTCAAAACAGTGCAGCAAGGATCTTGTTGCGAGTTCGTAAATTTGAACATATTACGCCCATTCTTCATAACCTTCATTGGCTTCCTGTCGCCTACAGAATTCAGTACAAAACTGCTCTCATTACACATCAATGCTTACATGGAGCTTCACCAGATTATCTGAAGGATATTCTTATTCCACACTCATCCACCCGGTCGCTGCGGTCACAGAACAGTAATCTCCTTCACATTCCGAGAACCAAATTAAGGACCATGGGAGACCGGGCTTTCAGTGTGGCTGCCCCCCGCCTGTGGAACTCTCTTCCTGACTGTCTGAGGGTCCCACAGTCTGTGGTTGACTTTAAGAGCGGCTTGAAGACCTTTCTTTTCAACCGAGCATACTCTACCTCCTCATGATTCTACTTTTGTTCTTAGTTGATACTGTTATTGATTTTACTTGTTTTATTACTTGTTTTATTGACATTTAATTTCTGTTGCACCGTGTAGCACTTTGAGATTTTCATTAATGAAAAGTGCGTTATAAATTGAATTCATTATTATTATTTATTATTATTCTAGTCAAAAGCCTGGTGGCAGCGTTTTGCACAGATTGAAGGGAAACTATGGAGGATTTACGAATCCCCACTAAAAGGCTGTTACAATAGTCTAGGCAAGAAGAAATAAATGCATGGACAATCATTTCTAATTCCTTTTGTGATACAATAGCACGTAGCTTAGAAATATTCCTTAAATGATAAAAACTGTTTCGAGCTAACAATTTGCAATGATTGTCCATTGACAGAGAGCTGTCAAAGAGAACACCCAGATATCTGAGGTTGTTTTTGTTCGCAAGGTTTAAGAACCCAAGATGCTTCTTAATTTCAATGATTTTATCATCCGGAGCAACGATAAGCGTTTCAGTCTTGTTAGCATTTAGCTGCAGGTGGTTGTCATTAAGCCATATCTTAATGGCTGATAGGCAGTTACTGAGTTCAGTCAATTTATAGAATTCAGACAGTCGAAATGAACAATACAATTGAATGTCATCAGCGTACACATGGTATGAGACGTTACTAAAGCTATTTAAGATAAAGCCTAATGGGCGTAGGTACAATAAAAAGAGGATCGGGCCCAAAACTGAACCCTGGGGCACCCCATAGGGCAGATCAGAAACGTCAGAATGAACATTGTTCATGAAAACAGTAAAAGACCTATTAGATAAATAAGAATTGAACCAATTTAAAACCGTACCAGAAATACCAAACAGGTCACATAATCTGTTAATGAGAACAGTGTGATCCACTGTATCAAATGCTGAAGTCAAGTCCAAAGCAACAAACACAGTGTAATGTCCAGTGTCAGCTGCCATCAACACATCACTAGAAACTTTTAGTAATGCAGATTCAGTGGAATGCAGTCTACGAAAACCAGACTGGAAACTGTCCAAAAGATCATTGTCCTCAATATAAAAGAGAGGAGTTTGTGGTTTATTATCAGATCCACCCACCGGCGCAGTCGGTGGGTTTGTTGGTTTTAGAGGCCCTGAGGGACGGCGTGGTAGTTTAGGCGATGGAGTTGGTGTTCTAGGCGGTGGTGTTGGTGTTCTAGGCGGTGGCGTTGGAGGTCTGGGCATATCTGGAGACTGACCTTTAATTAATGCTAGACGTTTTTTCTTTTCTTTGATTAATTTGTATTCAGTTGAGGCCAGCTTCTCCCTGCACTCTTTTAATTCTACCTGGTTTTCTGTACACTCGCGTTGTAATTCATAACACCGACTGTAGAGTTAATCTTTTTCAAGAATGACCGCCTCATGTTGTTCATGAGTCCTGAGATTTTTACGTACTGATTCCTCGTATAACTTTAAAGTATGTTTTTCGCTTTGTATGATTTCCTCACGTGAATCATTTGCCTCTTGTAAACGTTGTTTCAAACTTTCAATCTCAGCCTGTTTTTGTTTGCAAACCTGTTGATCTGCACCGTCCATCTGAGACTGTTTTAGTGACTGAACCTCCACCTGCAGCTTTTCAGCTTCAGTTCGAGCTAGTTGTAAATCAACATTGAATGCTGACTTATCCGCCTTGCGTGGTCTTTGTTCACGCTTCAGATCATGTTCTAGACCTGAAGTCTCTCTGACTTCCTGGTCCAACCTGGCCTTTAGTAACAGGGCCAGCTTTGCTAAGCGCTCCATACTGACCTTCTTTGCTTCCTTTTTTGAGCCACTGCTTGCCACTGTTTTCAGCTCTGAGTTTAATGTTGATGGATTCATTTCAGGCACCTTTTTCCCATAATCTGTGAAAATTTTTGTAAGCTGCCCTAAAATCCCATCAATCCAGTCTGGCTTATGTTTCTCAGGCTTTTGGTCCAGACCTTGAGGATCTGGTTCCACTGGCTCTGGATCTGACTCAGGATCAGATTCTGGATCTGATTCAGGATCTGATTCAGGATCCGATTCAGGATCCGACTCTGGATCTGATTCTGAATCTGTGACCAGATCCATCAGACTAGGATCCTTATCCTCTTCTTCTTTTTCTGCCATCGTTTTGTTTTGATTTTGTTTGAATCAATAAGATGGTGTTTATTTTAGTGTATGCAAATAAATGTTTTCTTAGCGGGGAGTCATTTAACTAAAACAGCTTTCTGGTTTTATTCTTGTAATCTATAAACAAGTCCTTTATTCATAGTACCTTTTATTTATTTTAGGTTTTACCTTCAATGAAAAATGTTGTAAGTTAAAGCCTTTGTGGCCGTATTAACTTAAAGGGGACCACACATGCAAAATTCACTTTTTAATGTTTTTTTACTAAACTTTGGGTATTTACTTCATAAAAAAACAGTCCTTGTGCCAAAAAAATGCACCCAGTGGTTTATTTACTCTAAGTAGATTTATTTATTTTTGATAAATACACCAGGATTCACACTTCCTGCATTTATTGACGTCACAAGCCGCAGCCAAGCCGCAGCCAATCAGATCAAACCTGAGTCCAGCCCCTCACCTAGCAACCCCTGGTTAGGCTCAACCCACTTCTGTATTAAACACATGACTGTTGTTTTTCATGATTTCATCTCATCTTTTGTTTATATGTTCTTAATTTCATGTGTACAGCACTTTGTTGCAGCTGTGGTTTTTTAAATGGCTTTATAAATAAAGTATAATTGTTATTTTTATGTTTTAGTTCAATTTTTAGTGTATTTGCGATCGCTCCAAACGCGCAGCCGGCAAAAATTAAACGAGCAGACCCCCGACGTAGGGACCGGCGTCAACGAGCCCCTCTTCTGGCGCGATGGAGCGGAGCTTCAACTGTGCAGCCTCGCAGCAGCCTGGCAGAAGCCTCGCAACAGCGAGGACCTTCTCTTTACCGATTAATTTACGGGAGACACTTGGTGAACTTTGTGTGTCTTGACTGGAACAGCGATAACTCTCAAAGTCTCCGCGTGCAACGAGCGGAGCTGGCGAAAACCGGAAGAGGAACAAGCTAACATTAGCATCGGATTCGGGTGGTCTCATGCTAAAAGGAGCAGCAAACTGCGGCGCGCTCAGACGGGTTTCGGTAAGTTATCTTAAGCTAACACTAACAGTAAGTCAAATGAGTAATAAAAAACGAGCTAATTTTAAAACAACAACACATTACAGATACTGGCTGTGCAGAGGGCGTAAACAGATCGTTGAAGGGCGTGGACTTCAGAACTTCTATCAGAAACCGGTCGTTCAAAACGAAAGTTAAAACTGGCAGAATTAAAAAGGGTATAATTAATTATCTAAGAATTATTTTGTGTATTAAAATGAATTAATATTGTCAAGATAGCACACAGACATAACATAAAATTTTTAAATACTTACATGTGGTCCCCTTTAATAGACTTATCTTTTAAAACAATTACCATTAAACCACGCTTAATTTTTCTGTCTTTCACTCAAACGCCTTTTTAAAGATTTCAAATAAATGCAATGTTCACACTAAAATGTTAGCAGATCCTGTTTTATTTTGCTCCAAGAGAGTGTATTTCAGTTGCAGTTATCTGGAGAGAAAAACGTACTTTTGTTTGTTATTTTAAACTCTTTTGTATTTAAAATAAGCAAAAATTTCCGTCTGTACCTCTGTTATCCTAAATTTTTTATTTAAAATAAACAGGAGTCTTTTGTTTGTGTACAGAACAATTTTAAAGATGGCATTTCACCATAAAAATGCTGACTTTTACAGTATGATGTTTTGAGAAAACTTTTAGTGAAACCTCCGTTCGTCTTGTGAGTGTAAGCTACCTGTCACTCAAAGTGTAGCACCTGGAAATGACGACAAAAAATAGGCAGGTCGACGTAGCGCGTCACCAGCTTCCGTACTTGAGCGAGGCGGAGCTCGCTATACAGATACTTGACGTCAACCAATCAATCACAGTGCTTGTAGTTCTATTCCCCAGCATTCATGGTGAATGTAGTTTTCTTACCTTCGACCAATGCAGTGCCGGAAATGACGACAAAGTGGGCTGGTCGCAACGGCGTGCGTCCCCACTTCAGTGAATCAGCGCTCGCTACGACAGTGATTGACAGCTTACAGCTCTCGTTTTATCCAATCACAGCTCATAAACAACATGTAAAGACACGTAGCCTCTAACGCTAGCTTGACACCACTCAACACAACTTTATAGACTCTTTCACAACTCAAACGCTTCAAATTAACTTTCCAAAATTCTGAAACGTGGCAATCACATTGAAAACAGGCACAACTTAGCTATGCTCAGTAACCAGCACGTCAACTGTAACACGACACGGACTCTCTCTGAGCTGCGTTCAGGTCAGTTCCGTCCACTTTAAAGGAGCAGAACCCGGGTTTCATGAACCACTATCCGACACGTTCTAACAGTAATATGCTTTTTTTTCGACCTTCTCTAAATTGTAAAATACCATACACAGCAATCTGGTAGATGTTAATAATAGGTTTTCAGGCAATTTGACTCGGCGGTCAACAAAGCTTTGTACAGGAGTCTGTGCGTGAACTGGACCGAACGGAGCCAGAACCCCCCCACAGACCACGGGCTGACAAGACCTCACCTAAAAGCTTCCAACAGCGTGTTAAAGAGTTGAACAATAACAATCTCTCAGCTTCAAATGATAAAAACATGCAGAATCTGCCTGTCTTGAACATCTCAGCCAAAAATTATCACCTTCAGAGTCCAAAAAATGGAATAATCATGCCAACATAACGTTTCAAGTTCATGAGAGATCACAGATTTATCAATAAACTTTCAGAAAACACGTACCGCCACCAGATGTAAAGGATTTTAGGGGGTCAATATTAATACTGACCTCTTTACCTTAATTAATTTACTTATTCAGATTGAATAGTAATTTCACGGATTCTTTTCTTTTTCAGTTTACCCAATATTTCTATGATCTTTATGATGGATAAATAAATAAAGCCATTAAGTGACAGAGACGTTAACTTAGTTTGGTATGTCAAAGACACTACCATTTATTTAAAATAAATCAACTAAATTAACACCATTACACTTGATTGACATGATTTCACTTTCTTGCAATTTAACACGTCAGCACATTTAAATTGCAACACAACAGACATAAATACAGGATGTCATTATACTTAGTCTGTGGCTCTTTAGCTTAAATATAGTTACCAGCTAGAATGGAGATAGGAGAGATTTAAGAGGAATATAGGGAGAGGTTAAGAGAGGAAGTTATCTATCTTGAGTTTAACCAGATGACACTTTCCATCCGACTTCTGCTAAATCCAGGTACGTTTGTAAACGCTGACTCATTACCTTGCAGACGATTAGTCTGATAAAGAGATGGCACTAGCCTTTCAGGCGTACAGAATCGTTGCAGGTCCAGCACGTCCAAACCGGTTCTCGTTTACGTTTCAACATCTCCTGGGATCCACGTCGATCATCAGATAAAGGGTCAACTCTTGGTTGACTTCAAGATAACTTATTCCAGAAAGGAATTTAATTCAAAGTTCTGAGCTTGTACGCTCGGTTCGAAGTGGACTGATAACAAGCATGTTATCAGCCTTTACTGAAGGCGAAGTTCCTTAGCTCTTGACCAAACGTCCCACAGCTTTAAGAGAAAGTCCACATCTCTCCTTCCTCACAGGAACTAACTGTTTCAGGAAAACATAGAACCCTTAGTAGAAGATCTGAGATGAGAGAGACTTGTCTCTTCCCCATTGGTCCAAAAAGAACCAGTCGAGCAGTTCACTTGTTATCACGATTCAAGGTGAAATTCAGAGCAGAGTGAAAATGTTTTGGAAAAGACAGAGAGTACTGGAGTCATTCTCATGAAAACAACGGATTAACTGTCTTCTGCCTTTCTAAACAAAACGGCCGGGTCTCTTTGACCTGAGCCTTCAACTTTCACACAGCAGTGGACACAGTGATGTTTCACATTACAGAATAACAGCATAAAAGCACACATCATGAAAATGACAAAATGTTATTCTTTTGATTACATTAGAATAAAATTAAAGAAGCCAATAGTCTCTTTTGGTGACTATGTTCTCAGATTACAACTAATGGAATAATTTGTAGTAAATGTCTTGCTTTACTGAGAGGTCAGTAAAGGTCATCTCTGGAACAGTTCAAAAATACCAAGGTGTATCAGAGCGGGCACGGTCATGCCCACTACCCACCTCCATATAAATATGCAAATTCATTTAAATATGCCCAGCACCAGAGGAATGTCGTCTTGTCCCATCATGCATCATGTTCTTCAACTGCTAAAACAGCTAAAAAATAAACAAAAACAAGAATTTAAGCTGTGCAAGACTATGCAGTCTTTCTGTTTTTTATATTTTTTGCAGGTTATTTTTATTTTTTATTTTTTGGAAAATTTATTCATTTCATTTAAAAACATGACAAGTACACATACAATACAATAACAAAAAGTAAATTAAATAAAATGAAAGGTGGCAGAAGAAGAACTAGTCTTATGAAAACTGCCCCTTTTTACTCAATTCTAATGTAAATCAAATTATATATATAAAAATTTAATTCAAAAAGAAAATAACAATCTAGCTAAATTAAAAACATAAAAACTCAAACATCTTAATCAAATCAGACAACAACTTAAGTAGATATATGTATTAACGATTCCCATATTCTTCCAAGAAACTCGTCTTTATCAGTCTCTTAAATGTACACAGTGATCTGGCATTCTTAACAGTATCTTCCAAACCATTCCACAATCCTATTCCCTGAATTATTGTGGATCGTTCCTTCAAACTAGTACTAAAATAAGGCTTCACAAACATCTCAATTCCTTTAAGAAAATATACACTCTCTCTTTTAACAAAATGTGTTTGAATATTGTCAGGCAACATGCCTTTATGTGCCTTATACATAAGCAACAAAATGTTATAATTAACCAAATCATAGAATAGTTATATTCTAATTGCGTCCATGTGGATGTAATAATTGTTAATCATGTGTGTTTGGTGTGAACAATAATGATTTTCACATCATGAACAGTTTCTCAGAATCACCTCTAGGTGTCGCCAATGGAACCAAAACCACAGAAACGTGCGTACGCCAGCACTGGAGTTGGCGTGGGGCTGCGTACATTTCCACGTTCAGTTCTGTTTTGATACATACGGAGTTTTGCGTGGAAAATGGCGTACGCAAGGTTTTTGTGCATACGTACCGTTTATACATGAGGCCCCAGGACAGTCCTCACTGCACTGGGTTGCACTTGGTGCACTGAAATTCTCTGATAGTCCAGCAACATAAGGGATGACAATGTTTTTTCGTCTGTTGTCCGTTTTCTGATCATTATTGTGTTTTGTCGACTTCCTCGCTGACTTGACAAAAGCCCAGTTAGGATATCCACATGTTTGGAGAGATTTTTTGATGTGTTTTTGTTCCTTTTCCTTCCCTTCTGTCTTTGTGGGGATGTGTTGGGCCCGATGCTGTAAAGTTCTGATGACAGAAAGTTTGTGTTCCAGTGGATGGTGAAAGTCAAACAGAAGATACTGGCCGTGTGGGTTGGTTTTCTGTAAACTTCAATGTTGAGGCTGTCCTCTCGTTCCATGCAAACCAAACAGTCCAAAAAAGGCAGCTTGTTATCGTTTGCATCCTCTCTGGTGGACTTGATGTTGTTGTCGACCGAGTTAATGTGTCTGGTGAATGCTTCTACATCCTTGGTTTGGATTTGTTTTCTGCAACAAATAAAGTCCAGTTGTTTTTGTATTGAGCGCTTGTTCTGATTTTGTCATGTCCTGGACGACTGAGAATCTTCACCAGTATATTGCTAAGCATTTTGGGAAGGATACCCTAGGAGCAGTGCAGAGTTTGAGAAGATGGCAAGGAGGTTGCAGACTACATGAACCATCTTTGTTTCAGTCTGAGATGCAGACAAGAAAAACTCACCCCCAGCAGTTTAAAACTCAACTCCACAATCAAAGGACATAGAGCTGAAGGAATCCTCCTTAAAGCTCAAAACAAGCTGCTCTGTGAGAGAATAAGAAATATCCACTTCACCATTGAAGCTCTCTCACTCAAAATGGATCAGACCTTCCAGAAACTGTCTACTCTGCTACCACTACCTCTGTTGGAAGAAGTATCTTGTTTTGTTGAAAAGGCTCAACTATCACAACATCAAAAAAGCAAGGAACGCCAAAAAAGTAGGTTTCTTAAGATTACAACAGAGAACGTTCCTCTCATCACAAAACATCAGTCAAGATAAGGAGGTTGCCACCATCACAAATACTCAGGAACTGTAGGTTAGAAATTTGTCTAACAGGACCTTGACACAGCCTGAGAAAAACGTGTTAGCTAAAGGACTGAATTTTGCAATCTCACCACAAGAAATACCTGTTGTGGAACACAGCCACTGAATCTGCGATTAGGAACAACAATTTGACAGAAACAGAGGCAGAACAACTCCGAACGAAAATATCAGCTACCCTCTCCAGTGCCAAACTGTCTCCTTCAAATCTTACACCACAGGAAAGGAAAGTGATAACATCACTCAGCCAGGACCAAAACATCACCATTTTACCAGCGGACAAAGGAAGATGCACAGTAGTCCTCAACACATCTGATTACCAGGAAAAAATAACTACACTACTGAGCGACAGGAAAACCTATGAGCCCCTGAAGAGGGACCCAACTAACACCTTTAAAAAGAAAGTCACAGATTACCTGCAAAAACTCGAAAAGGAGAAAATAATCACTCGATCTTTGTACAGGAAGCCCTCGAGTTACGTCAGGGATTGGGACCTACGTGTGTGACTTAGGTCGATTTTGTCGTACCTCGCGGACCAAAAACACCTGCCTGTCGTAGGTCCGCGTTTCTGACATAGGTCGCGGCTATACCACTAACGGAGCGCCGCACACATATTTAATGGCATGAGACTGAACAAGCAGACATACTAGGCCATGAACATGCACAGAACTGTACAGTAAATGAATACAGTACTGTACTGTACAATAAATAAAAAATATAATGTCTTACTTTGAGCTGGTCAAAGCCTGCCTTCGTCTTTTAGCATCAGCTCGCACCCGTCCGAGCTCCCCCAGCTTCCTTACGCTCCACACGCACACACGTGGTCAAAACTGTTTAAAAGAATGACTGTTAGCTTCTTAACTTCATACATTTGGAGCCAGAAAAAAAAACTTACTGAAAGCCGTTTCTCCGCGATGTTTCTCCATCCAAAACAAGCTGCTCGGCGTTAGCTACGGTTAGGCCCCGCCATTAGCAGCAATGGTTAGCATGTCAGTTCATTCAAAAAGGCTGTCGGCTTTGTATCTCCGCGTTAGCTCGGTGTCCCCCGACTGCCAGGCGGACATTTGCGGCGAGCTCCCGGCCGCAGATGGCCCCTCCGCGGCATGTCGGCTCGGTGTCTTCGCCTGTGTTAGCTGCTCTGTTAGCTGCTGTCGTTAGCATGTCGGGCGGCGTTGTTAGAGCGATCACGGGGCGATCGGCGGCTGCTCCTCCGGGCCTGAGACGTCCACAGAGTTGACCGAGTGTTTCCAGCAAATTTATCCGTATGAGGCAACCCTGAACGGACACACGGTCCTCTAAAGCCAGCTGACAGGAGCGTCTAGAGCTCCATTGACCGCAGTACTGTAGTAAAATGGCGACCGGAAACGACCGGAAGTTGCGTAAATACGATCAAATTGTAATTAAAAACGAAATATTAATAATTATACTTTATTTATAAAGCCATTTAAAACAACCACAGCTGCAACAAAGTGCTATACACATGAAATTAATAACATAAAAAAAATAATAATAATATATATATATATTTTTTCATATTTTTATTAAATATGTTAAAATCGTAAGTCTGAGTTGCCGTAGGTCGCGGGTGACGTAGGTCGAGGGTTTGCTGTATTATAGATTATACCCGGGGGAAGCCACTCCCTGTCTTTATGGACTTCCAAAAATACATAAAAAGGATACACCTCTCAGACCCATTGGTCCTCATGCACGAACCATTCGTACGCACAGATTTGTTCTTAAACTGTGCGTACGAGTGATTTAGGATCATTTGTGGCATTCAACAATGTTTTCGTATCCTAAGATTTTTTTCAGATACGAACAAAATTTACGAGTGGTCCGGACCTGTCGTATATTTTAGGAGCGTCAGTCTGCTGTCATCCAGACGGAATTTCCCCACTAATAACTTCATATTTCGTTATTTAGAAAATATTTTGGGTTTAAAAAAATCACGCACCATAATTATTCTTGACAATAGGTTATTCTGTTTGAATTAGAATTATAATTTTAAGTTTAATTTGTCTGGTGTGTCGCGCAGGCTTCAGTGAGTCGTGCGCTCCCCTTGGTCATCAAAGCCCTCCTCATATTAACACCCAGGTACATAAAATTCCCATACACCGCCGCAGAACAAGTACGAATTAAGACTGATTTTCATGCTATTGCTGGACTGCTGTGCCAAACACCATCGGAGCAATAGATTATTATATCTGATTCGAAATATAACCTGCAGAATGTGGTTGCGCGATGACCAGGAGGAGCGCGCATGACTCATTTGTGCTGCAAAACATGTTGGCACGCGTCTTGCGCAGCATGGCATTTATTGTCCATCCATCTCGGTAACGCAGACTATTCCTTGACCACCTCCTGTCCGTGCTGCGGCGAGACGTTTCTTTGAAGCCATTTTCAGATCAAACCATTTATTCTTGATTTCTGATACTGTACGACCCACGGGAGACACAACATATGCACTACAATATTAATATGAAGTTAACTGTAGTTTCGAGACATTTTAAAATGCTTCTGTTCAAAAACACATCCGACACTTGCGGGCGGGGGGTGGGGGGTAGCGGTGCGCTCTTCTGAATAAGTGAAACTATAATGTAACACAGTTGTTTACACTAAAATTAAAAATATTTGACCATCCGACACTTGCGGGGGAGAGGGGTAGCGGTGC